>VMBQ01003171.1:0-78334 GCA_007657795.1 Dreissena rostriformis
ACATTATTGTTTCGCGTAAATGACGTTGTAATAAACCGATGTTGCCTGTAAATAACGCGACTTATTTAGTTGATGTATAAACATGTATTTGCTCATTTTATTCACATATTGTGAAAATGTGCATATTGTATATATAAACGAATAGAGTACACAAACAGTTTATAACATGCAATAGGGAATAAATTAGTAACTTTATCTTCACACATTTAATTAAGTACATATATATGTCCTCGAAATATCGAGTTTGCGATGCTCGAATTGCTGTGGAAATTGTGTGCCGTTGAATTACAATTAAATACACCTTCTTTACCGTTTTGTGTTCTGTCAACTGAGCTTAAATGGACCGCGCTGATTCATACATACTACATGTAGGCCTTCATTTACAGTTTACAAGACCATCACATCAAATCACATATCACAGTTTGATTACAACTGTCTGCGCTTCTCAAGATCAATCTTAAGTACAAGCTGATGCGTTATAAACTAGGCTGATAAAGCCCTCAGGACCTCGGCTTCAGCTTGACTGGCCATGTAATCAAAATGAGCGAGAAGCGAGTTCACAATCGAGGTAATTTTTGTTAAAGCGCATATGATACGCCACATAGGCAATTGGAAAGAGAACCCGGTTTTGTGTGAAGACCCGTATTTGGAGTTGAAGGATGTTGCAAACGAGCTACGTTTTGTTCTGCACCACGAACTACACTGAAACTGGTTGCATTCACGTAGAAAAACATGATGCAGCGCTCGATAATAATAATTAATATGTCCGTGCCCGAGTGATTTGCGAATTCGTTGTTAAAGAGCTTATACCACGAAGTGATGTAGATAACTCATATCTCAAGTGGATTTTACCATGATAACAAGCATGTGATCCTGATAGCAGAAGTTCACATTTGTCCTTTTCTAATAAGTGTTCTTTTCAATATAGACGATACAATGTCATGTGCACATCTGGTAAGTTGTTTTGCTTCCTTGTATAATTAGCAAACTTCAGAGCGTATAAGTATTTTTTTTTATTATTTTTAAAGCTATTTAATCATTACAAAATTTAGTGTGATATTTTTGGTTAATTCAATGCGAAGGATTGGTATGCTAAGCACATGTTTTTACTCAAGTAAGGATGCGTTTGTTTTACTAATCTATGAGAGCATAACGTCCGAAGAAAAATAGCTCATTTTTCTAATCTTACCATTACGGTATATTTGTTATAACAGCTTCACTTTGATGCATTTAAGATTTTACTGGAAGATAATCTAAACGTTTGCGTTTGAGATTCCACGAACAAAATGTTTCAAATTTGACGAAGCGTTGAAGTATGTTTTCATTTTTTTTTTTTTTTTAATTCCGAGCGAGCAGTCATGAACGAATTATTCGAATTTGATGCATTACCACCGTCACACTTGACTGAGGTGCTTACTACGAATGTTTTTTTTTTGTAAGACGATAGTAGTAGTAGGAACGTCAATGTTGTTTTTCTCTCTAAGTGTCATGCCATCTCTTTTCTTCTCGTTTACACAAAGTTTTCAGAACGTTTCAAGCGTTTTTATTGCGTGTGTAATGAGTTCCATCGGCGATCTTCGGCTACGTCATGGCGTCTAAACTTTGTTGTTGGCGTGCGTTTTATAACTCTATGCGTCCTTGGCGTTTGCACCCCTACCAAAAACGTGACAGGTTCGTAATAAAGACCCCATATATAGTATGATCACTGAAGAGTCTCTGGGATGGCTAAGGGGCGTATATCAACAAATTGTGTACGTTTTATCGGCGATATTCTTGTACGAATGCAATACGTCCATCTAACGTTTTTCGCGTTTCTGTTGCGTTATTTCTTAGTCAACTTCGTCCTTAGAAAAAATAGAGATCTAACCATGTATATTTTGTGATTGCGTTTGATGTTTATTATTCACCCATTGACCAAGAACATTTCCGTTTTGAATCCATCATATAATTTTATTGGAACTAGAACCAGTACTTGGTGTCTAAAGGGGAAATCTAAAGAATGCTCCCACAGTGGGGATCGAACCCGTGACATCCCGGTCGCTAGGTGGACACCATATTCATTACGCCACGGCGACCTATATAAGATCATGCTACTAGTTAATGATATCAATAGTCGTTCCATACCTGTCGCATGAACAGCCTTCTTTTCCGATCGTGTATCGATAAAGAGTTTTGTTCGACGATCCATAACTTACCAGAGCATTTTGTGCTCAGGGAAAGGTTTTGGGTTTCAACTTTCGTCCGTCGTTCTTCGTGTGTCGCTGGCATTTATCTTGAGAACACCCTAGATGACACATGTATTATCAAACTTCACGAAACTTGGTCAGAATATTTTCCCCAATAATTTCGCGTCAACATTTTAAACTGAGGCATGTGGATCCAAAAACCCAAAATAATGAATGACATTTGTGGTTCTTTCGTTTTGGTATGAAGGCAGGTTTTAAGGGCGAAAATACAACAACATGGAAGAACGACAAATATACGCGCCGATATCGTATAATGCCGTTATTCCGAGCGCCTTCTTATATCGATCATTTTGTTAACATAAAGAACGAGGCTCTCGTGATGACGTCACACGCAAGCGCTCCGAGTATTTTATTGCACTAGTATTACTACGTTTGAAAATAAATACAAACACAACCAAAATTAGGGAAAACAGATATAATTGCATTTCAAAATCTTACTTCAACTAATCCAAATGTATCCATATTCCATACATTTTATTTGTCCTCTTCATAAATTTTCCACATTAATTGCAAAGTGCAGCAGACGGCTGCACTACTTTAGTGGTAACACAACATTTCAAAACAAATTACTCTCACTGCTTCTCGATTATCAGAATATATTGCATTAAACATTAAAGCATAGCATAAGAGCAGTGCGCGCACACCTTGTCAGGCGATATACGCGTGTTCAGTGGGAATTGGACGTTTATTACATCAAATCTTTAAATAGCTCAGTGAATCAATTTGTCAAATTTAGTTGGCCTAACGACTATAATTGCAATCGAGCACATTCCCTATTCGGTGTGACGTATCGATACAAGGTAGGTTAACACTCGCGTAGTGGATGTTTATTGCGGGTATGTATGGAGATATCGGCTTTGCGTTGTTAAACACGCAGTAAATTAACAATTTTGACATAGATTTAACGGGAATTAAATAAATCTTTGAAGGTAAATCGTTTATTACTGCATTGTTTATATTCATTCAGAAATTCGTTTACTTGTTTGCTTAACCGCTCGATACACGGCATTCGCTCGTGTTATCGTATTGCCGTTTCAGCACGCTAAACACCTTTCAGATTGCCAAACTATTTGAACACTTTAGAAGTCACATTTGTTATCATATCATTATGAAATGTGAACCCCCGAAACAATAATTGTGCTCTTATGATATGTCTCCTGTGTTTGGATATGATCCCGGCCCTTATCGCACGAGTGAAAAACAGAAACCTTAAGGTCACCGTAAGGAGATTGCGGTAGACAAGTGTTGACAATACGTCGATTAAGATTTCCACAGGCACTCGATGGCAATGACTCAATCATTCGACTATCCGTGTGACTTTTTTTTTTAAATGCAGCTGCAGCCGTGATTTTTATAAACCTGTTTATTAAAATGCATAAACATACTAAATCAATAAAAATCTTCCGACAAAACGTCTTCTAAAAAAAAAGATAGTTCGACTAAGTATATAATTATTAACAAGGTAAGCCACTCGTCATTTTAAAATGCAACGGAAGTGCGTTGTTTCCCCGCTCGCTTTTTGAAATGCGCGCGCAGGCCGGGAACCTCGCTCCGGAACAGTTTACTGTTAAACTATCATATTTCTCGGTCATTGTCTCTATAATAAACGGTTTCCATGTCCGATCTTAATAAATAATTTATTTGAAATAATTTATTAGGATCGGAAATGGAAACCGTGTATTATAGAGACAATGACCGAGAAATATGTTAGTTTAACAGTTAACTGTTCCCGAGCGAGGTTCCCGGCCTGCGCGCGCATTTCAAAAACCGAGCGGGAAAACAACGCACTTCCGTTGCATTTTAAAATGGCGAGTGGCTTACCTTGTCAATAATTATATACATAGTCGAACTTTCTTTTTTTTAAGAAGACGTTTTGTCTGAAGATTTTTATTGATTGAGTATGTGTATGCATTATAATAAACAGGTTTATAAAAATCACGGCTGCAGCTGCATTTTTCAAAAAAAAAGCCACAACGGATAGTCGAATGATTGAGTCATTGTCATCGAGCGCCTGTGAAGATTTCTTGTGAAGACATGTTATGATTATGACCAAGAAAAATGTATAAATGCGCATTCGTTTTTGTTAAAGCAATGTCGTCCATACCACCAGTTGCCATATATTTTCTAATCATAAGTGCTACTTTATCAGCGGTGATAGGCCGGACTATGGATTAGGATTGAAAGCTTTTGGATTCAAAAGAAGATATTGCATCGAAAATTCAACTCATTATTGAGGGAGATTAAAGGTTAAGCACGTTCTGACTAATGTGCGTAAATATGTAAGGATGCTGGTAAATAGTTTTATTATATATAAGCAAATTCAACAAAAGAAATATCGAGAAAAAAGAGAACAAAAATACAAAACCAGCTGTTTTAGCTATAGTTGTGCCCACTTATTCTCAATTAAGTTTGCGTTCGTTGACGCTTTTCAATACTTTGTAAAACTCAAATGTATCAAATTAGCGATGCCGCTTAAGTCTTATTCACACACTTTGTTTTTATCCAACTGACCATTTTAGCCTTTCAAGGTTCTTGATTTCACAATTTGGCATTCTTGAAAATAAAAAGCGATAGTTAAATCACGTTGAGTCTACACGCATCGTATTTTTTAAACTATGCACATGATACATTGCAGCTTATACGTATGGGTATTTATAATGATCTTTTGAGTACGGACAAACAGACAGAGAGACAGAGAGACATACAGAGAGACAGACAGACAGACAGACAGACAGACAGACAGACAGACAGACAGACAGACAGACAGACAGACAGACAGTTTATTCAGATTTACACATAAGTACATCGCCTTCATACTCAAATATACACACTATTTTCTGTCACGTAAATAGGTATAACAACATGGCATTACATAAAATTAATGTTAATTTAAGAATACAAATATAAATAGACACAATCAATTGCAAGAATACGTACAAAACCGGAAGCGGTAATGACATTTATTAAAAAGCATTATTTAGAATCGCATTTCCTATAACAAAAGCTTTTTTCACACATTTACATAAATTATAAATTACTGATTTGTCACATGAAACTAAAAACTTGTGGAATTTATATACAGATGGGTTTATATAAAATATACGGCTTATATATGTTTCCTTAAATCAGTGTAACAGCGGCATATACATATAAAATTGAATTCGTCTTCTAAATCGAAGTCATAACAACGTTCATTTCGTGGTATGTTATTTTGGGCGTATCTGCCAGTTTGGATTCTAAAAGGATGTTCAGAAACTCTTAATCTTACAAAAAAAAAATCGCAGACGTCTAGGGAGTTAATCTAAATGTGTTTCATATTCCAAAAAACTTTAAAAAACTGTGTACATATCTAATATAGTACTATTATTCATTTAACCGTACCACTCTTGTTTAAATTTATCAACAAGTCAACATTTGAACTCGATAATAAAACTATTAACTTGTACAACGTTTGGGTTTTCAAATACATAACCAAATCCGAAATTATTTAACATGTCCTTGACATTTAAGACCCAGTTTGTATAACCTTTATTACAATCGCTCAAGGCCTTTTGTACACAAATTGCTTTATGATATTGTCAGTACCAGTGTATATCCTATTTTCATTTTCTTTTCATCCATACCTCTTCCGGAATACTATTATTTTAATTTTTGCAGTGTTTACATTTAGCCCCCAGGCTTTGCAATATATATATATAAATGTGTTTGAAATTCAGCAGGTGACTTGCCTTAAATAGCCATGTCATCAGCAAACAATAGTAAAATCAACACAATAACATCTATATTCAAACCAGAGTTAATGCTTTCTTGTAGGTAAAGTTCAAGGTCTTCAACAAATAAAGAACAGACAATCGGCGACATTACCTCCCCTTCCCTCAGTCCAACAGCATAACTAAAATAATCTGAATGAGATAAACATGTTTAACACGTGACCTAACATTTGCATACATTTGCCGTGTGAACCGCGCGTCAGATATGCTATTATAGTGGTCACAATTAATTGCGTTGACCTCACCCTGAGAGTTTTGTTGAAAACGTGCTTCGGACACAGAGAGATCGTGCGTCTGTTCCTTGATAACAAGGTCGCAACAGCTGACATGAGCGCAGTCCTTTAAGTTAATGCGTCAGTCTTCCATCAAACACCAGTCAAAAAAGGCAATGTAAGTTGAACGCACGTTGTTCTACTCGGAATTTTCTACTTCAGTTTTGATTTTTATTAACCGGCATTTAATGATTCTTACATATAGATAAACAAAGAGCGTGTATGTTACTTATTCACCTAACTACAGCGTTACAAACAGTTGGTTTGACGTTTAAAAGTCGTTTAAATTAAGTCCGCCCTTTTAATTTCTTTTGGATTTGAATTTTCCAATATCTCAGATGCATAAGTCAATATAAATCTCACAAAGGCATCGAACAGTTGGCATTGTGCTTTCATCTATTTAATTAAATATAAAGTTCTTAACCATATAAGTGCTCTTGGTTTAAATTAAAATGTTCTGCATGATAAAAACAGTTCACACATAATTATAATTATTTACCACTATAATATGCTTACCATCAAATATGTCCATTTATTAGATAGCAATAGTCTACATTGTTTTTGAAATACCATAATTTTAGTATTTTAAGTATGTACTTTTAATCACTAAAATACCATACGCCGATAAAAGATCTAAATGACTTTGATATTTTTCGAAAGGTTAATCAATTATAGCCGTTTCTTTGGCAAAAAGTAACAATATCAGTACAATATAATCAATACGTAAACTGGAAGTACTTCGTATTTTTCAAAAGGAGTTCTAAATCGTCTGCAAATAAAGAAAATAGCAAAGGGGACAAAACTTTGCCTTGACTAAGCCTATAGTACAGTTAAAATATTTAAAATAAGATAAACTCGATTTAAGACAAGATTTAAAATTGTGGTACATATTTTAAATAAGTATTATTATTTGCCTTCTCTATCATATTTGAACGTTTTAAGCCATAATGCATTGCTATAGCGTTTCATAGCATCAACATCTTACAACTTATATTTTATTTTCATTGAAATATTTTCAACCGTAGTTCGAAACAGCATTCAACATATCACAAACGTGAAATGCAAAAATTCGAGTAAATATTCGTTCAAAATATAATGGCTTGCATACGCATTAGTAAGCTTCAACATTTACACAGCTATTTTATTTTCTTCGAAAGTAAAAGGGTGGTCTATTTCTGGGAAACGTATATTAGGTATATAGAGCAAACAGTTTAAGCCTCATCGTTTACAAAATCGAATAAAGCGTTATTAATTGAATCGCTTTTTAAGTACATGTTTTTGAAATATTTCCAAAAATCTTGTGGCTTCTGGTTGTTTTATCTTTATTGTCTTCAATTCTAAAATATGTATGTTTTATGAAGTTTAAGTTCGTATTACTCTGTTAATTTTTGTCACAATTTCAATCTATTATATTCCGACCTATCACAGTTGAATATATTCAACAAAGACACATAATAAGCACGTGCTAGTTGAACACCAAAACAGTCGACATATTAAAAAATACAACATTCTTCAATTTAGTAGTAGAGTTAGCAAAGTCGCCCAAATTTACGGATGGTAGAACTATTCGAATGACTTATTTAAAACAGATGTTATATAAACATTGTTTTTCAAAACCTGTGCCTTTATTTTCAGTCTGAGATGTAAAATACAGCAGTTAAAGCAATGAGATGCCACTGCCCTAAATGTGGGGCAGAAACAGACAATAGTAAGGCAAAACATTGCGGGGAATGTGGTACGAAATTACCACGCAATGCAGAGTCTATTACATGTAACGGTGACGATGAAGGTAAACCATGTATGGAAAAAGTTGGGTTGGGTAAAAAGTTATGTCCCAACTGTTGCAGAAGAGTTGACAAAAAGGAATTTCTTATAGGAACTTGTGAGATATGCTTTGAAAACTGTCCAGCTTCGAGCAGGATTTGCACGGTGTGTTTACTTACTGATGCCTCAGGTAAAGTTGGTTTTACTATTTTTGTGTGCATGTTTCATTCGTCTATCTAGGTTATTCTGATATAAGTAGAATATGTATGGTTACTCAAGCTAACGTTTTTCACTCCTGTATTCAGTGATATGTATTTTATTGTCTATGATTTTTCTCCATTTGGCATATCTTACTTCATTTTGAGATTAATTTTTATATTATGAATATACATAATTGTAAATTTAAGTTTTTAGTTTCTTTGTTTAGCAGACATATTTCAGTAATAAAGGACTCAACTTTAGTCAGTCATCATTTAGCTATCGAGTGATAGGAAATCTAAAGTCAATGTCATTTTATAATTTTAATTTAAAAGCTGGTCCAGATTTCTTGAAAACGATAGGTACCATCCGAGCTATCACTAGACAAATGCTGTCTTTTATGTTTTATATAAAGCTTGTTGTCCATGTTAATGGTTTATTGTATGCCTTTAAAGGAGCATTTCGACAGTATATTTATCGTATATGAACGCTTATAAAACACGGCGTATTGCCACATTTCACACATATAATAATGCAATAGCAATCAAAGATTGATGTAATTCTGAAGAATATCTGTATTAAACGGGACTGTACGATTTTGTCAAATATTTATGTTTTTTTTTTTAATGTGTTAAAAATTAGTATACATATATTTCAATACAAATTAAAATAAAAGTTAAGAAGAACATGTGTCGAAAAATGCGAAATAAGCGAGATATTTAAATCTGAAATCTTAAATGACTGGAAGTCAAATAAGCCAGCATGTATATCATGCATGTACAATTTGAATCTAAATTTAGTTTTACTGCAGATTCTTTCATACGACACAAAGACACAATTTTGTTTCCTTACAAATACGAGTAAAAGTGTCGGCATCGGCTTTAACCAGCGCTAACTTGTCTTTGCTGCATTTTATGAAATTCGTCTTCAAAGTATAATTTTTATTGCCTATTTTGAGTCATCGTAACATAAGTTAATCAATATATTAAAATTTAAAACATGTAAAAATCGTACAGTCCCGTTTTAAAATACACATTTTTGGAGCGTGTATAAAAAAGAGATCTCTCGGTTAAGCAATCATTTGATAAACACCTATAGTATAATTTAAGTTTTGAAACAATCGATGTGCCTCGTTAAGTTTCGGTCAAGGCCGGATTTAGATATTACTGTCCTAGGGTTGTGGGACTTGTGCCGAGCGTGCTAGACTTAAGGGGTTTGGTTAAATGGACGTTATTTAACCATCATGGAAATAAATTACTCGCTACATGTCATAAATGATGCAATACGGAACATTTTCATAAATCGTTCGACATGAAACCTCTATTGACAAAAAAAATAAGGTATTAAATCTGTTCAACTTTTGAAAGACAATCACATAGAAAAATGATACGCAAGTTACAACTCTTTTAATTTATTGTTATGGTGAGTACTGAAATATAAAACAATGATCAGGCACTCATATCATGGTTTACAGGTTATACTGGCCAAATAAAAATAATGATGGTAACTTTTTTGAGTCATAATCCATTATGTCCCCAGGCCAATGCCATTCTGTAAGGTCAGTGCTAAATATATGAGCATTTGAAGATAATATCTGTGTCCCGCGTTCAAATGTAAAAACAAAAACAAAACAAACTCATAACGATTAAAAACGAGTAAAAATGAAAAACTATGATAGCAAGGGATGGCGCCATGTAATCGAGTAATTGCAATTATGTTTATATTAGTCTACGTAATAAGTCTAGTTAATAACAAGACAAAGTACATTAGTTCGTATGTGTGGACATAATGAAAAGAAACGTCTATAGTAGAACATGGACACAACCGAAGCGACGGTTTATTAACTCTTGGTATGAACAAAGTTTCGAACACACATACGCACTTATAATCAAAATAAATGTATAATGACGAACACATGTTGTTTTACTTGTGTTTTGTCTTTTCTATTTTAGAAAGCGATGAGGACGATCAAGAGGAGGCAGCTGCGTTTAAGAATGTCCTCGATCAATGTGGCTATTCAGAGTTAATGAAACTAATTGAACAAAGCAACAGTGCATGGCGGGATACGAAACTAGAAATTGCCATAACAGGTGAATCAGGGAGTGGGAAATCAAGTTTGATTAACGCTTTAAGAGGACTGAAAGACGGTGACCCCGAAGCTGCGAGTACTGTCGGCAATACAGCTATTATGAATCCAAAAGCTTATCCACACCCTGAAAACCCAAATCTCGTTCTTTGGGATTTGCCTGGGGTTGGAACTCCTGATTTTCCACAAGAGACATACTTCGAGAAGGTTCATTTAAACGAATATGGTTTAATAATAATGGTGTCTTCATCGCGATACACAAGAAATGATACTTGGCTGGCAGAGAAAATAAAAAAGCTTTTCCCTGACTCAAATCTTATGTTCGTTAGAACAAAGATTGACGTCGATGTTGAAAGTATACAGAAAGAAAGAGCAAAAGCAATTTCAGATACAGCGATGAATGACATTTTAATAAAAATCAAAAAAAGTTTGTATGACAATCTGGAAAAGGCGAGGGTAATGAATCCCTGTGTTTTCATGGTTAATAATCATGACATTTCTAAATTTGAATTCGGGAAGCTTGTTAATACGCTCCTTGAGAAGATCTCCGCTTTGAAGAAAGATTCTTTAATCATGACTATACAGGGCTTTACACAAGAGATTATTGCTGCAAAATGCCGTCTTTGCATTGACAGAATGAATGATATTACCAAGCAGGCAGCTATCGCAGCGGTGAAGTCAAATCGAATAAACGGAGAACGTTTAGAGGTTGACATTCTGAAACAGGAGGTGATGTATTATACGCAGCAGCTTGGCATTGACACAAACTCGCTGGACATTGTTGCGCGAAGGTTTAGGATTAACCGTGAGGAAATGTTTTTGAAACTAAATCTTGAAACGCATTTGATATTGCGAAATTTTGATCAATTCTATTTCAAACACGACAAAGTCAATCCGTCGAATGGTCTATCTTTACCATTCTTAAGTCAGTTTTTTCAATTACAAAGCTTTCAAAAGCAATCCTTATCCGTACTGAAATTCGCGTTAGGAAAATGCAAAGAGGAAAATAACACCTTACAGAAGAACATAGCAGTCTGGTCATTGATACCGAATTAACACATTCTGCCATCCTTGAATATAGAGACTCTGGTAAGTCATTCTTACATATAGAGGCACTGACACGGTTATTACAGTGTCTGTCTTAGCTGTACGTGATAAGCATACAACTAAGATGGCGCAGCTCACAGATTATCAAATCCGTGAGAAACTACGCAACATTGTGAAACACCGCAAGTTGTGAAAGTCTTGAGGAGTTGGTTATCCGTGACTTCAAGTTACCCGTGTCGGCTGACAGAACTGGTTTTTGTACCCAGGAAACTGCTGTATATATGTTGTTATTATTTTCTCGTTGTGTCCATGTTTTTCTGTGTCAAGTACTGGTTCTACCCAGGAACGTGACTTCATTGTGTTGTTCATATGTTGTTAAATTAATATGTATACTTTGTAAGTTCTGGTACTACTGGTTCTAATAACCCTACCCAGGAAAATTACTTGATTTATTGTTATATTCAAGTTATATGCATTCATAATAAGTACTGGTTCTACCCAGGTTTTTTTGTCTGAAATTATTAAAATTATTACACACATCAGTGTAATATTATTACAGACACTCACTTGTTGTTATCAATATTGCCTTGAGCTAAGCGAAAAGACTTTTCAAACACCAGTGCGAACGAACTTACAATATTATTTAAGGGCTAAATATATCCGATAATTAATACCAAAATCTTGTTCCACGACACTTAATGACTGATTGACTGAATAAGTGACTGAGTGAGTGACTTAGTGATTGAGTGGCTGAGTAAATGACTGTGAGTTAGGGAGTGAGTGAGTAAGTTAGTGACGGAGTGAGTTATTGAGTGACTGACTAAATGAGTGAGTGACTGACTGTAAGTAACGAACACGACCCCATCAAAATAAAAAAATGTATATAAAATCTGGAAATGCAGCTTTTATTCAAAATGTATCACGCCTTTCAGTAGTCTTATGCTTATTAACAGTGCTGGGACACACTACGGATCCTCACATAATGCAGCCTCGTGCGCGGATAGACCTCATAAACTTTGAAATTGACATATAAATGGTACGAAATGGCACTGCCACCAGTATACACATGCTACTAAGTCAATTAATTTGCACGTGTATTTTGATATTCACACGGTTATTCGCTTTGAAAGCACGTGTTCACGAAAGTATCCTTCGGTACGTCTACCTTAAAATAATTAGCTTACGAGATTTACGGCAAACAACCATGCTTATCTATGTTTTCGTTAAAAATCGAGCGGTCTATGAAATGAATCATTACAAACCTTTAATTAATGTCACCTTTTAACCGCTCGTCAACACAAGGCAAGTAGCTCCATGCTACAACTGACAAACTTGAAGGGCGACAATTTACGTCGATACCGTTTCAGTTACAGCTACCTATAACAAGTATTAGTTTAGTTTCGTATTCGAATTGCAGTCAAGCGTATTGCGGTTTATCGTTTAGCCTTAAGCATTAGCGGTTTACAACATTGCCCAAAAACTATACGGACAGTATTATAATATTAAGAAACAAGTTTTAATATTTAGTTTAGTTTCGTATTCGAATTGCAGTCAAGCATTAGACGTATTGCGGTTTGTCGTTTAGCATTAATCATTAGGCACTTAGCGGTTAACAACATTGCGCATTACAATTTTGACACGAATACCGCTCCATAGAAAGGACTGACGGATATTCCCTTCCATAGATACAAACACCCTAATTTGTGTAACATTATACTTCGTTGGGAAAAAGGATGAACATTTAATGAGATTCATTTTAACAGAGGCTTTTAAAGCTTTGTTTTATCCGTTAATGATTTTCAACTAAACAACGAGACACGTATATTATCATCTGTATTCTGTGATTCTATATCATCGATATGTCAGATTGTACAGCAACAATTTATTCAATTGTAGCCTATAGTATTTTTCCGTCATTTCATGTTGTTTATTATGCTTATGTTACCTCTTTCAAGTTGTATCCTCACTTTATTTTGCGCATTTGATATGAACGATAGATCGTCATGTACACTTTAAAAGACCTTTTATGCTTGTGTGTTTGGGTCACAAAGAACCCAATGGCAGATCATGGCTTCAATTAAAATCCCAGTATTTTCAAAAAACCGCAAAACCAACCTTGAAAAACTTAAAATACATCATAATTATAATCTGTCATGACACTCCTTTTAAATTACATTTATTTGTAATCAGGGCCCGTATTCACCAAAAGATTCTTATAATAACGTCTACAAATAATGAATATTCTTAAAACTGTAATGTTCCTTAACTACTTGAAGGTTAAGTATACCAGGGAAATTAACACCAATAATTCTTCGTTTAGAACAATATGTTAACCCTTTGAGCGCTGGAACCGGATTTTGAAGTCCTTTGCAAACAGTTTGGATCCAGATGAGACGCCACAGAACGTGGCGTCTCATCAGGATCCAAACTGTTTGCTATTATGATAGTATTCTTTGAAAAAATTCGAAGAAAATGCTAATTTTAGAAATTCAGCAGACGACATTTTAGCAGACGACAAATTTCCCAGCATGCAAAGGGTTAAGGATATAATCACCACTTGTAGCCTGCATATATGCAAACTCTGAGGTATTAATATTGAGTCTAAGACTATTCTGTATAAGTCTAAGAATGGATTGATGAATATGGGCCCAGTATCTTGATACAAACTTGTCTATAATTCATTAACATCCTTTGAAAAAACGCCACTGAATTTGATTATTTCATGATTACAGACTTTAAATAAAACACAAGTTTCAGTTTGTGTCGATGTTGACTTTCATTTGTTTTTATTCGTGAAGTATGAGTAGATATGACAAGTCAATATGTATGTGTATGTGTAGTCTAGCTGTCTTCCACATTTATCTTTATTGTATGACTATTAGTAAAAACTAATCAAGCTATAATATCAATAAGTGTTACTTTTGTTTTATTTCGTTTACACCTGGAACACCTTTTTTTCTCATTGTGAATAATCTGCAATATATTGGTATAGTATACGCCAGAAACATAAATATTCGTGTTGTGCTTAAATGCGTTTATATCTTAGGCGTAATAAAGCAAATAGTTTCTGTGAAAAAAAAATATAAAACAAAACAATTTGAGTTTAATGTTTTACAGCCAAATGAAAGAAATGATCTGCAAGATTTTAACAAAGCAATGACGCCGTTTTCTATAAAGCTAATGCGCCTGAATCTTCAATCGTATTTGGTTCAACAGGATATAAAAATAGCTCACTTGGTCAGATTATCTTACCAGAATACAGCATATGTGGCGTGTTCTGAGAAAACTGGGCAAAATGCTTGTGCGTAAATTGTCATCCCAGATTAGCCTGTGCAGTCCGCACAGGCTAATCGGGAAAGACAATTTCCGCTTTTATGGAATTTTTCGTTTAAATGATGTCTTTTCTTAGGGAACATCCAGTTTAGGCGGAAAGTGTCGTCCCGGATTAGCCTGTGCGGACTGCACAGGCTAATCTGGAACGACACTTTACGCACAAGCATTTTGCCCAGTTTTCTCAGAACACGCCACATATTCTCGTAATTGAAAATGCAGAGGTTGTCATTATAGGCGGCTGAATAAACAATATAATACTAACATCGATAAGGCGTTGGCTGTTTACAACCGTTTTGTGGCTTCTTCTTGAACTGCGTGACGAATGTTAAACTCAATGAATCTATCAATAAAGCCTTTTTATCAAATACAAGGTGTAGTTGATACTATTTCAACGTGCTTCAGAAAGTTACAATTCCGGTGCTCTGGTTTGTAGCCAACCATTGAGCTGTAAAATGGTAATAAAATTGAAATGCATTCTGTTATAAAGCTTTTTTTTATTATTTAAATCTGGATGCTACAATGATACTTTATATTTACACTTATTTTTTATTTGAATAATTCTTGGCTTGGAGCTCCTTTAAACCGGTTTAAATCAACATTACTTTTGCACTAACTGTTCCAAGGCGGTGACCCCTGTTTTATTCATGTTTGTAATGCACGTGATTCTAGTGCATTTGTGTTTGCCTCACTGTTAAGAATAGGTTTCTTGCCCCCAAATAAAGGACGCATGGTATAATAAGGTGTCTCTCCAGATGGTGTAACTGAAGTTTCACTTAGTATGTGTTTTATGTATTAATGATATATATTAACGTCATGAAAGTCATTTATATGACCACATGGTTGTATCAACATATTCACAGAGGTGTTCCATCTTCTTGTTCCGACAGCATTATACAAACTTATTTATTATCCTCACGCTTTAAAAGTGTGGGGATATTGTATTGATCTCCGCTGTCTGTACGTCCGTCCGTCCTGGCCACTTTCTCCTCCTACACTATTAGCACCAGAACCTTGAAACTTACACACATGGTAGCTATGAGCAACAGTGCGTCGGTGCACTATTTAGAATCTTGTTCTGACCCCTGGGTCAAAGGTTATGTGGGCGGGGCAGTTTTCTTTATATGGCTATAGTAAAACCTGGCCACTATCTCCTCCTACACTATTAGCACTAAAACCTTGACACTTACACACATGGAAGCTATGAGCATATGTGCGACAGTGCACTATATGCAATTTTGATCTGACCCCCTCCCCCTCCCCCAATTCTTTGTTGTACCCAAAATGTGTGGTACCCAATTGTATTTGTACCCATACTTTTTTCCCCATTTTTTTTCGTACCCCATTTTTTTCCCCAAATTTTGTTTCGTACCCAATATTTTTTCGTACCCAAATTTATTTTCGTACCCAAATTTATATATTTTGTTCTTACCCAAAATTTTCGTACCCAATTTGTTTTTCGTACCCAAAGTTTTCGTACCCACATACACAATTGTGGTGATGTAGATAAACTTAAATTGATGCTTTTATATCCATCCTCTTGTAAAGCATCGTCACACCAGTACTGTCAGTACTTTGATTATGACAACACGGTCTATCTCTATCATCCATGTCCACATTACCCACCCCAGGGCCCCGTCCTCATAGGCCAAACTCACCCAAAATTGCCTTTAACTATAACTTCTTCATTTCTACACCGATTCACTTCTAATTGATACTGAACTTCTTTTATGACAATACGGTCAATCTCAACTATGCATGGACCCATTACCAACCCTGGGGCCCCCCGCCCACATAGACCACGTCCACCCACAATTTTGTTTTAACATAACTTCTTCATTTATTCACCAATTGACTTCAAATTAATACTGAACATCTCTTATGACAACACGGTCTATCTCGACCATCCATGTCCACATTATCCACCCCGGGGCCCCACCAACATAGGCCTTGCCCAACCAAAATTGCCTTTTAATATAACATCTATGCGACGTGGGGATAAGCGTCGGCATCTGCTGCGCAAGCTCTAGTTATAACTTGTGAAGCCTTTTACTGATTCGATATTTTGTGCTTAATTAATTATAGAGTCTGCAATCACGAATGCTACATTTTTTCGTTTTCGCTATATTAACTTAAATTATTAACATAACGACATAACGTGGTAACCAAAAAATAAATAAATAAATAACGAAATAAATAAATAAATAAATAAAGAAATAAATAAAGAAATAAATAAAGAAAAGAAATAAAGAAATAAAGAAAGAAATAAAGAAAGAAATAAAGAAAGAAATAAAGAAAGAAAGAAAGAAATAAAGAAAGAAATAAAGAAAGTTAATAAATTAAAAATGAGGGCTTTTTTTGTTGTTGTTGTTTTGGTTGAGGAAAAAAACAATAGGGGTTTGATCGGCTGATGTCTTGTAAGTTTCAGACATAGTTTTAATTTTGATATATTTATACATATTTGTACGAATATGTTGATGTATCTATGCTCATAATCTTCTTTGAAAAAAGTATTTCTTGCTTTCGTATTTCCTGATTATTTTTATGAAGATGCATGGAGTCGATCGTATTTGTGTTAACAGGTTCAGGCATAATACCATTTCTCCTTCTTCTTTTTTAATACGGTATAACTGTTTTTGTTTTCAGTGTCAAACAGATGTCAATGGCATCTTATATTTTAATGACACCTTTCTAACAACGAGAACACTATTTTGCACTGCATTTTAAGCACTTAGTGTCGGATTAATAAATAACCATTCTTTCTATGACCGCAATTGAACATTTGGTCAAACTTTCATTACAGTGCGAGAGTGTTATATAGTGTTTGTATTTATATCGATCACAGTTTGCGTATTAAGCTTTTAGGCATGTTGGCACATGAAACAGAGCTGGACATTGCACTATTATTGAACTTCTATTTACGATTATCAAAAATCAGCCGGGCGTAAAATAAAACCGAAATTTTAAAATAAACGTCGATAACTTATCCAACCCCTGGGCATAGCCTAAGCAGTCAGTTTAATTGTGTTTGTGTCGAAATTGGTCATCGATTCTTCAATTATATTCGATGTTGACAATAATATTTCAAACATTTTACTAAGGGATCAGTGCTATGAGGGAAATTATTTGTAGGAGAGCATTAATAAGGTAGGACGAATGTACTTTTAAATTTCAGTATGTTATTATTACCTCTTTTTTTATTGTTAATACGAAACTTTTAATGAAATTTCGGTTATTGCTTCTAAGGTTAAAACCTATGGCAATACCCGTTTTATTTTATGTTTTGTAGTAGTAGTTTTGGTAAAAGGTAATAGTAAAATTATTTTTCTGATGTCAGTCGACGTTTAAATATATCTTGCAAATAAACTTAATTAAGATTTTTTTAGTGTTTTATTTGATGATATTTTAAATTAATGCATATTCTGTATCGCAGAAGTATGTATGAGTAGTGGTTGTAGTTGCAGTAATAGAAGTAGCTGCAACAGCAACAGTAGCAGCAGAAGTAGTAGTAGTTAGAGAAGTAGAATTAAAAGTATCAATACTTTCGCGATCTAAAATACACCCAATTGTTCTATTGTTTCAGATTACAGCACGTCAAGATGAAACAGTTGCTGTGGCGTTGTGTATTATTTGTTTGTATAACAACCTTTCTTTTCGTCGCAAACTTCCATACGGAGATGTTTCAAGTGCTCCCCGGGTCCGCTTTATCTATATACTTCCGTAAGTTTGCTTATACTTATCGGCGTATTTGTGTCGTGTTCTGAGAAAACTGGGCATAATGCATGTGCGTTAGGTCGTCCCAGATTAGCCTGTGCAGTCCACACAGGCTAATCAGGGACGACAATTTCCGCTTTTATGGAATTTTTCGTTTAAATGATGTCTCTTCTTAGCGAAAATCCAGTTTAGGCGGAAAGTGTCGTCCCGGATTAGTCTGTGGGGACTGCACAGGCTAATCTGGGACGACACTTTACGCACATGCATTATGCCCAGTTTTCTCAGAACACGACACATTTAACAGTATTCTGGTACCAGATCCTTTATTACATAAGTAAGAATTTCGCCAACATATTATCTAACCTTATAAATTAAGGTCAAACGTCGCTGTTATTATATTCTTAGCATCACCTGATATATTATAACACATTTAGGAAGGTTGCCTGTTGTTTTTATGTCGCCATGACACTCGTCTCTGTTGATGTTGACGACTGCCTATATTGTCAATCGCACATTCTCGGCCCTTTCCGTCAAACATCGGATAAGTCGATTATTGATAATCTTCGAGGGGTACCGAATGCCTATATTGTATTGTCGGCTTTATCAGGCGGTCCGGTTTTTAGCCTACCAGATTTATCGTGTGCAAACTTTAAGCCTATTAAAGAGGTTTAACACTACTACGTACGCACGCAGTTACCGTCTGACATTTTGTAATATACGTGCATCAAAGTTATATCCCCCAAAATCCCAAACATAAGAATTACTTTGTTTGTAAGAATATTAAATTGAAATGTCGGATATGGTTATTGAATTGATTCATGCTCTGTGATGACCTAGCAAACCACCAGCACAATATCATAATCATAATCAGTTAATTATGAAAATACATAGTAAATTGTGTCGCGTTCTGAGAAAACTGGGCATAATGCATGTGCGTAAAGTGTCGTCCCAGATTAGCCTGTGCAGTTCGCACAGGCTAATCAGAGACGACACTTTCCGCCTAAACTGGTTTTCGCTAAGAAGGGACATCATTTAAACGAAAAATTTCATAAAAGCGGAAATTGTCGTCCCTGGTTAGCCTGTGCGCACTGCACAGGCTAATCTGGGACGACAATTTACGCACATGCATTATGCCCAGTTTTCTCAGAACGCGACACATATNCCCACTTTTCTCAGAACACGACACAATTATCAGCGAGTAGGTTGCTATTACATTTGGAAGATAAAAGTATGTTTTTTTTCTAAATTTCAGATTTATTGAGAAAGACTATCTTAATTATGACGTCATATATCCGACCGACATAAGCCGAATGGAGGTGCACTACGCTAACTTCAGGCGGGTGATTGACGTGGGACTGAAGGCGCCGGGAGAGTACCTTCTGATGAAACCCACCGTGAAATTCATGTTCTCACGTGACCCCTACGCCAAGGTTTGGTCCGCCTACCTGGATAAGTACTATTTACCAGATTTCTGGTACCAGGCCGCCAAATTTGTTGTGCCCAAGATCCGGTCCAATCCTAGTGTGAAGTCATCCAAATGTGGGCATGACGTCACGTTCGAAGAATTTGTCTCGTTTAATTATCAATTTCAAAACACGAAGCTAAACGAGCATTTTGTGCCAACCGTGTGGAATTGCGATCCGTGCACGATTGATTTTGATGTTTTAGGAAAAGTGGAAAGTTTCACAAAAGACTCGGAGCTTGTTTTGGCGAGTGTTGGTCTTTCGGGCAGAATCCCGGAAGATAAATATCTGAATCAGGAAAAAACGGAGATTATATCGCTGGTTGAGTACAATATTAATATCATTGAGCGACTAATTAATTACAATGGGCAAAAAAGACAATGTTTCGATTTAGTGGAAATTTGTCGCCGCGTGTGGATCGTTTTTCAGTATAATGGCTATTTAGGTTCAGCACTTCCGTTTCCGGCGGAAAAGTTTTTAAACCTCAAGTCCGAAAATGAGTTCAAAGAGAAAATGATACAGACTGTGATTAATGTAAGGAAGGCAACGGATATTAACACTTTAACGAAATGGAAAAATCAGCGAGAACAATCAATGAGAAATGCATATAATTCACTTCCAAGGGAACTTATAGAGAATTTTAAAGAAATGTATTCTGATGATTTTGAAATATTTCAGTACGAGAAACACCCAGTATGGCTGAAACACTAATGTCGAAAACACGTTAAGAAATGACTTAACGATTTAATAACGTTTGACTATGGTGCCACACAAAGACATGAGTGTGTAATTGCAACATAAGTAGTGGCGACTACATAGCAACTCTCAGCTACGACTTTAAGACATACTGATCTCTAATCACGACATCTTCACTACTTGCCAAGACCATGACGACTGAATAACTCGGAAACACGAAATTCGTATAGATCTGCGACTTAATCGATATTGTCTACGGCTGAATTACTGATTGCAACGACAAAATAACTGCTGGTCAAGGCTGTATTTACTCTTGACCACTACTTAATTACTCTTTAAAACGACTTGATACGTCGTAGTCACGACAAATTAAGTATCGATCCTTCTTACGAAGACTGATTATGTAGTGGAAACAAATAAAAAACGTACTGCACATATTGCACCCATTCGCTTCCAATCTTTCCCAATACTAGAACGAGAAATTGATATATTGGTGTGGCCTTGGACGACGAGGATTAAGTTCGCATTTGTGAGGCCAACCCTTTTGATTAACACATGTGAATAATTAAATTGAGAGATTACAGTATTTCACATTAAATACTTCACATGAAATGTTGTACCGGTAATCAGCTTAAAGATCATCGCTAAATATTTGGACATATATCTCTTAAAGCCATTTATTTCACGCTGCAATACGATCTAAATACTTAAAAATAGAAGCAGTTGTAAAATATTTTTTGTTAAGAGAAAGGTAAAGTGCAATATTTTTCTAAAGTTGTAAGGGAGGTAAACGTTCCGAGCTTTATTATTAGCAACAAGCAAAATAACCACGGTTATCTCCCCTTATTGCTATCCGCTAAAACATAAAAATGACAATATTTTCATATCACACTAGTTAAAGGGGCCGTCCAACAGATAAAGCGTCGTGCGACGCGAAACTATATTTTGGGAAACTACGAGAATTGGTTATATAGCTAAAAAAAAATACATCCGTTTAAAGTGTGAGCGTGGATGGTCGAGTGGTCTAGGCGGGAGACTTTTTACTCCAGGACTCCAGGAAACCAGGGGTCAGTGGTTCGAGCCCTGTTGAGGGTTACTTTTTTTTCTTTTTTTAAATTGTATTCTTGTTTTTTTACTGGAGATTTGAAGTTCAAATAATTAAATTTATCAATATAAAGCATTTAAAGCATTTAATGACAAGCTTCAATACATGCCAAAATATGTAGGTGTAATAGAATAACAGAATAAGTTGAACAGAGGAATTTTTGTTGCCTTTGACAGCGGTTTAAAGAAATAATTCGTTACACCTTTGTAAGTCGTGTGAAAACAAATGGAAATAAATTACTATCTTATAATAATAATGTAATGATATTAATAATAAGAAGAAAACTAGTATTGTTATTGCTACTATGACAATACTAATTATCAATATAATTATAAATATAATTACTTTTTAAAATATGTGCATATGGGAGCGGGGCGATGAACACGCATAGAGTAGTTGAGTACTGTGTACATAAATAGATGATTATGTAATATTAATATGATGTATATGCTTTATTTGTTTAACTTATTTCTGAGTGTTCATGTGCATGCGTACTTATGGTATATTATATATATTTATTTATTATGATATGTATATGAAACAGATATAAAAAAATAAACATAACACATACTTTTTGTATATACAAATTACCACTTCTCCACCGAAAAATCAACACAGAGACAAAGAAGATCAACGATAGCACATACTTTTTCATAAAGATGGCATACCAAAAAATAGTTTACTGTATATTTATGATGTGACACTAGTCTTCGTTACCTAAATTTGTTTTTTAAACAAGTTCAGGTTATATGTTTTAATCAGTATTTGTGAAACTTAGCGCATGCGCTTTTGGTGAGCTAGCTTACGAATTTCCTAGCCGAGTTTAATAAAATTTGGTATAAGAAGACAAAGAGTGTGACTGTGAACTCGTTTTGTCACATGCACTTAAACAAAATTTAACAGATACAATTTGCATCCATTTTTTTAGGGGCTGGTGTGGTATGGAATCACGAAATAAAACAGTAAAGACATGTGACATGTTTTGCTGATTTTATGGTTTCGTTTATGCTTTATAATAACTTGACTATGCGAAACAGTGGGCCTCGGACAAACAAAATAAAGCAGTGGATCGTAGACACACACACTTTATGGAAGTGGACCGCCGACACACCTTTTAGAGCGGTAGACCGTTGACATACACTCACAGGGCGGTCATTCTATCGCTCTATCAACGGAGTGAATGGAAATTTGAAGCGGAGCTATAATTTGGAAAGAGTTGTATTTGTATGTGTTGTTTTTTAATAATAAAAGAACAGGACAGAACATAGAATTTTATTTTGACTTAAGCATATACAGCTCATCCTCATTAACAAACATATACAATTATAACAACATGCGTTTGAACTATATACAAAATATACATCATTTTGAAGAACAATAAATATACATGGACAGGCAATAAAAAAGGTTTTCGTAAGCATGTCTTTTTGTTTCATATTGACAATGGTCGTCAGAAGAACTGGGTCATGGTGTTTGCTTAACATGTAATGGCAAAAGTTGCATGACAAATTTTATATAAAATAACAATGGTTTTGTTTTGTTTTGTGGTATTCAAACGATAAACGAATAAAATGCACCATGTAATTGATCTACTTGGACGCTAGTACAAAACCATTTAATATAAATGTTCTTTGAATATATTTATTCATTAAAATTTAAAACAATGCACAATATCATTTACAAAATATAGCGCTGAATAAAACAGTTCAAAACAGACAATACACGCAGGAAACAAAAATAGCACACATATACATAAAACTGTTGTTTACATAAATTGAGCATACATTATATTCAAAACCAGTGATTTTTGTATGTCAAAACAGACATCGTTATCAAACATGGAACCCAACGCTTTATTATAAGTCTTAGTTCTATTCGTACATAATACGTTTGGCACAGTTTGCAGTCAATCTCCGCTTGAAACATTTTCATAATAATACATACTGTTCGTTAATGGATGAAATTGACAATGACTGTGCGTGAACAAAGTATGTCAGTTTTGTTGAGACAATCTCCTTTGAGATAATCATATCAACGAACTTTTGTGATAAAAGCACCGGCTATGCAAGAATTGTTGACAAAGGTAGCCAAATGTCTGTACCAATTCATAATAATACGTGGGCCAAAACAAGGTTTCTTTTAGCATATATAGTCGTCATATAACAGCATTTTTATGCCCCCTTTTTTAACAAAGGGGGTATATTGTTTTTGGCCTGTCTGTCTGTCTGCCATTCTGTCTGTCCAAAACTTTAATCTATCTTTAATATTGAGCATAGCAACTTGATATTTGGCATTCATGTGTATCTCACGGAGCTGCACATTTTGAGTGGTGAAAGGTCAAGGTCATCCTTCAAGGTCAAAGGTAAAAAAATTATCAAAGCGGCGCAGTTGGGGGCGTTGTGTTTCTGACAAACACATCTCTTGTTTTAATATAAAACTCAATTTTCTATTAAAAGTTAAAACTTAGAATCATCATCGACCTCAATAAACACGACACAATCAACCGAAAATAACAATTACTGAGTATATATAATAATAGTAAGCATATGAGTCGCGTTCTGAGAAAACTGGGCAAAAGGCATGTGCGTAAAGTGTCATCCCAGATTAGCCTGTGCAGTCCGCACAGGCTAATCCGGGACGACACTTTCCGCCTAAACTGGATTTTCGCTAAGAAGAGACATCATTCAAACGAAAAATTCCGTAAAAGGGGAAATTGTCGTCCCTGATTAGCCTGTGCGAACTGCACAGGCTAATCTGGGATGACAATTTACGCACAAGCATTATGCCCAGTTTTCGCACAACACGACACATATATCGTGTGAAACGTCATTTCACCAATCACTCGACTGATTCATACTGTCGGGACGATGGACATATTATAATAAATCTCCGAAATATATGGCACCATTACATACCCTTGCCCTTGCTGGATTTTATGATAAAACTAATGGATTTATCACTTGAATACTTTTCAAGTGAAGAGGAAGATTTTTAACAAAAAGGCGAAAATCAGAAATAACGTGAATTTGCATCATGTACTTTCTCTCGACTATCAGTCCGAAAGCTTGTCCCATGTGACTTTATCATACATATGAGTCACGCTCTGAGAAAAGGGGGTTTAATGCATGTGCGAAAAGTGTAGTCCCAGATAAGGTTGTGTAGTCCGCACAGGCTCATCTGGGACGACACTTTCCGCTGTTATTGTATTCTCGTTTAAAGCAAGATTCTTCTTTAAAATCCAGTTTAGGCGGAAAGTGTTGTCCCTGATTAGCCTGTGCGGACATGCTTCATACCCCCTATTTTACAGAGCGAGGCTTATATAAATAAACAAATTATTACATGGAAATGAAATGCGAGTGTTTGAACGATATTTTGAAGCATATGTAAATTGCATAAAAAAAACAGAGAAATAAATACAGAATATCTATGGACGCTTAAAATTAAAACAACACTATGCGATGCTTTCGTCTTATAAAGTAGAAAAAAAGTGTACGTGTATATTGACACAGGAGAACGGAATTCGAATGACAAGCACAAATTTACAGAATGCTTGGTCCGCCGTTTTGGAGAAAAGGTGTCAAAAAAGGAGCGAGCAACAACCATGACGAAAAGGAACAGACACTGATTTTAAATAAAAAGAAAACCATGCCATACAGAATTTAATGCAAAGTTGTTCGTGGTAGCACCGCTCAAATTTTGCCTCTTCGTCATTCCATCGATGGCTTCCTCTGGAACTACTGTAAAGATTGTTGCTCTCAGTCAGCACTCAGATGATGAATTCCTCTGAAATATAAGATTATATATTTGAGCATCGCTCTGTGAAAAGGGGGTTTAATGCATGTGCGTTAAGTGTCGTCCCAGATCACATGTGCAGTCCGCACAGGCTAACCAGGGACGACACTTTCCACCTAAATTGGATTTCCTCAAGAACAGTCTTAAACGAAAAATACAATAAAAGCGGAAAGTGTCGTCCCTGATTAGCCTGCAGACTGCACAGGCTAATACGAGACGACACTTTACGCAAATGCACAAAACCCCCTTTTCACAGATTATATATTTCAAAACTCCCAGTGATGAAACTGCTAGTCCAAATTGTATCCGTAAATTATCATGCGTAACAAAAAAGCAAATGAAACCGATTTAATTATAAATAACTGTCCATATTTAATTTTTGGTGATAGTTCAATCGAATACATGCGATTTTTACGTAATGATTTTATTGTCGCAATTTTAAACATCACATTAATTTGAACGATGAATTATAAATAAAATTAATTGGTTAATTATTAATGGTCCCATAAGTTAAAATTTATTTTGTTTTCTTCAATTATTTTCAAACCGAACATGTCCACGTCGATACCTACATATTAAGTCGTATTTGTTGCACAACAAAAAATGCGTGCCGTATGAACAAACCTATACAGTTTATTAGGGATTTCCCAACACTGTACATGTCTTTTGTACATGAATGAGTTTACACCAGTGATAACGAGACGTATTTACAAGTGTGTGAAGCTCGTAATTTCGTGGATGTTTTTGGAACTTCTTGTTATGAACCTTTTTATCTATTCCGTTTATTCAATAATTCATCAACGTTGTATCGGTTTTGAAAACAAAATAATCGTATTTACTCACTTTAAAATATTATTCAAATACAGGTTTAATATTCGTGATGTCGACATTAATGTGTGGACATAACTTTATGATAAACTTACTTCTATCAAAGGGACTACATTGAAGGAAATCGTTTACTGCTTTTTCTAACATTTGTTCGCATTATAATTTTCTCAATACCGAAACAATATGCGTAAAGATAAATTACGTCAATGACGTCAATGGCTAAGACATACATACCTACGCAGCATTTTGCATAGCAAAAATACCCACAGGCGCCTAGGCACATCATAGCTGCTAGTCCACAAACGACGCCTGTTACTATTATGGCAATTTGGGCGGTGCTGAAACATATTTTTATTTTGTAACTATAACATTTTCAACCTTTAGCCTGTTAACATTATACGAGTTCGCTCTGCGTTAATGGGTTTTTATGCATGTGCGTAAAGTGTCGTCCCAGATAAGCCTGTTCAGACCGCACAGGCTCATCAGGGACGACACTTTCCGCTTTTATTGTATTTTTCGTTTGAAGGAAGACATTTCTTGACAAAAATAAAGTTTATGCGGACTGCACAGGCTAATCTGGGACGACACTTTACGCACATGCATTAAACACCCTTTTCTCAGAGCGAGGCTCATGCATACAACTGTTTCCTTAAGTCAGTAATTGACTTATCCCGGATAACGCTATAGTCAGATAGTCAGTGAAGACTTAAAAGTGTTAAAGAGCTACCTTAGTCGACAAGCAAAATAGTTTTAACTAATATGAGCATCGCTCTGTGAAAATGGGGTTTTATGCATGCGCGTAAAGTGTCGTCCCAGATAAGCCTGTGCAGTACGCACAGGCTCATCAGGGGCGGCACTTTCTGCATAAACTGGATTTTCGTAAAGAAGAGTCTTCCTTTAAAGGCAAAATACAATTAAAGCGGAAAGTGTCGTCCCTGATTAGCCTGTGCGGACTTCACAGACTAATCTGTGACGACACTTTACGCACATGCATTGAACCCCCTTTTCACAGAGCGAGGCTCAAATACATCAGCGAGTGATAACATGGGCAGACCTTTGGCCGTCTCGATTGTCCGCTGTCTGTCCATCGCTGACAGCATCTGAAAATCAGTAAAATAATTACAGAAATGTATAATACTGATCAAATATGATTTTCTAAGTGTACTTATTTTTTATAACTACTACACTGGCCATAACCATAACACTATTTTCAAATACTCGCGTTCTGAGAAAACGGGGCTTAATGCATATGCGTAAAGTGTCATCCCAGATTCTCCTGTGCAGTCCACACAGGCTTATTTGGGAAGACACTTTCCGTCTTATCTGGACGTTTGCTACGAAGAGACTTTCTTTAATGGGAAATTACCATAAAAGCGGAAAGTTTCGTCCCTGATTAGCTTGTGCGGAATGCACAGGCTAATCTTGGACGACACTTTACGCGGCTTTTTTATCCTGAACATTATGCATCGTGGTAATTGGCTGTTACATCCCTATTCCGTTCCAATGACATACTTGCAGGCTTATGTTTTACCGAATATCAGACAAGAAAACGATTTTATTAACAAAATATATAATATTCTATGATAATTTAAACTCGATTTTGTCGAAAGCCAATGAGTTTTTAAGATACTTTCTAAGCCGTATTCATAAAGATGCTTTGGGAAAACTTAAAGAAAACATGAAAGTTGTACATTTCCATTATGCTCTTGACTGTTTTGTGTTGAGGTCTTTTCTCATTAAAATAATCTGAACAAGTAAATATTGCAAAAATGATGAATTATTCAAAACTTAGTTAAGATTTCCCTAATGAGCTTTGTGAATACCAGCCATTTTGTGTTTTGGGTAAAGGCAAAACACAATCAGTTATAAAACTCATGATTTTCACAAGGCGGACATCATTTACATTATACCATTTGATTTAGTATGTAAGATCAGTCACATACCATGATAAACAATTGTTTAAACAACACGAAGGAAAAAACAAATAATCAAATTTTGCGTTCGACATTGCCACAAACTGGCTTACTCAATTCAGGGGGGTAGCGTGGTGATGTTCCGAAAGGTACATTAAGAAGTATAAAAATGGAACTTTAAATTTATTTCATTTTATGCACATCCAGTTAATTATTACAGTAATTCAAAAAGTGGAAATATTTTTTGCAACAAAACAAAACGTTATTCAAAGAACTTAATTAATTTGTAACAAAAAGTCAGCGTTATAACTTATAAGGTTTTAGAAAACATGGATCATAAATAGCACTCACGATTCCGCTATTTGAATGTAATGGTTTTCTAAAGAATTTCAATTAATGTCATTATTATAATAAGAACATTTTATTTTGTCCTTTAAAGGAAGCACCAAACATAATTATGCTGATACAACTATAAAAGAACACAGTGCGTCAACTCATTGCTTAAGACATGAAAACCTTTGCTCTGAACTTTAAAACGATTTGAGTGTTAAATTCAGGACCAATGTTGCACACTATATTTGCAGCTTGTTGCACCTCCTTTTTTGGATGCAAAACCTGCGAGGACACGTGGTAAGAGTGCCCACCGCGTGACAGATGCCCGAAGTGTAGGAACCAGGACGACATACGAAATACCGTGACAAGGCTTCATGAGGCAGTGCATGCCATCAGTGGAATTA
Source organism: Dreissena rostriformis (assembly GCA_007657795.1). Lineage (NCBI taxonomy): Eukaryota > Metazoa > Mollusca > Bivalvia > Myida > Dreissenidae > Dreissena > Dreissena rostriformis. Next base: position 28,962 of record VMBQ01003171.1, read on the forward strand.
TCGACGATACCAACCTTTTTTTTCTGTTTGGCAATAGTGTGGACCTGTTTTCATTTGCACAGCAGACACGAAGTAGTAAGTAATTGGATTGTTTTTATTTCACAAAGAAAACATCTACGATCAACAAAGAAACAAACTGCACACGAAGCTCAATCATGATTAAGCTCCCAAATACAGCAGCGCAGCGCCACTCGTTTTTCGTTTTACCAAACCAAGAACGGTAAACGGGACCAAAAACTTCATTTCAATTTACAAATATTGATTTTCGTAAAATAAAAATTGAAACTAAAAAATAAGAATATGAAAACACGCGTCGTGTTTTGTTTTATAACTGATAAAAAAAGTATACTGGGTGCAGGATCCACGGGGTTTGCAGGGTTTTACACACGGGCTGGACAGAATGTAAACACGCCGTTAAGAACTTTATTTTTGCAAATATCTCAAGTTATTGAAATACATCTGCAAAAATCTTAAGTGCATAAATGACGTCTGCAATCGGTGACAACATTTCATGTTGCGTGCAGCATAAAAGTGTACATGAATGCTGTACATATCGAAATTTTGTTCAAGAACACAGGCTTATTAAATAAAGTAATTATTATGTATTTCACAACGTCATAAGCAGCATAAAAACTGTCTTTTATGCACTAGTTAAAATTCTAAAGAAAACTTGTTTTAAAAAGTTATTAAAAAAAACAACACCACTTACCGGTGTGTTAACATCCCTTAACGTTTAAATGCTGACAATATCGCTAACTAACCGAACTTACCGGACTCAAGCCCTAGGGCGCAGGAGTTTACGAGCAGTATAAATATTGTAAAACTTAGTTTAAAACTGGTTCCTCCCATAGCTCTATGATTTCTGAAAAAAAAAGTAAAATACAAACAAACATATTGATTGAATTATAATTATACTATCTGAAACAGTAATGGTGTAACAAAAAAACAACATATTTTTAGAATAATATTAACGTCTACCATATATTGATATTGCAATATGTTAAACAACAACAACAACAACAACAAACACAACAAAATACTTCTACTTCTACTTCTTGTGCTACTATATAAGTTCTTTACAACAACAATAACTACAGCAACTACTACCACTACTACATAGACTACTTCTACTACTATGACTAATAAAGAAATGTCATACTAACCTAAACTTAGTTAAATTCCTCCATATATTCATGAATACACTTCGTTCGATACACTATCAACTGATAAAGATATCTCCCCCAGTTCGAATTGTTTGTTTTTTATCCAAATCTCATTGAGAAGCCCATAATGTGCATTATGTTCCAATATGGTCGTCTTAATATAGAACTTTAGATATCGAACACTCGAAAAACAAACACATAAACTGTACTGACAGATAAGAAATGAAAAGCTAATCAAGGCCAATACTCGGTAAATAAATATCCTTCCCTGTCGGAGTTAAGGCTAAGTAAATGAACACCGTAGTGTTTTGAATAATATTTGTTTACTGCAGCGCGTTTATATTTAAATTGAGTTTTTGACTATACATTGATTTTGTAAGAGGTTTATTTTATCCGTAGCATAGACTTCAAAGCGTTTTTTTATATATTCGTGTAAAGTTGATGATGGTGGTGGTGATGGTGGTGGTGGTGGTGATGATGATGATGATGATGATGATGATGATGATGATGATGATAATGATGATGATGATAAGGAGGATGCGGAGGAGGATGATTATGAGGATGATCAAACAAATATTATATTGCCATCTGCAGTTCTTCGCAACAATGATCAAGTTAACCGGTCTGATATTATGTTAAATACTGAATACTCAGAGAATAATTAGTCGACTTAACGAAGCGCAAACTTGTTTCATTATTTTATTGATCCATGTATGCAATCACAAAATCATATTCATGCATTAAAATGTTGTGAAACATGAGACACCAAAAGTCCTCAAGATTACACTGTTCTTTGTTTAACGTGGCTATAAGTCATTGCCTCAAACCGTTGGATTTATTATCCATTCATTGTTACAGTTGTAGTGATTAATATAGTATTCACAGACAACTTCTTAAAACTAAGCGATGTCATTTCGCAACCGAAATTTTATCTTTAAGTTTGAATAGACTATCGATCAATATAGGTATTATTTTCAAAAGATATACGTCACTGGTTTAAATGTTTTGCAATCTGGTTTTAAGTTCGAATGCTATATACGAGTGTTATAGAGCAAATGTTTTGTTGCAACGATAAGCAACTATTATTTAAAAGTATTTACGAACATTGAACATTGAAGAATGTATTGAGAGAAAAACACACACTTACACTTTCTCTCCGATAATTAACTGATTTTATTAAAGTTCAGAAAGTTATTTGCCATTTAGATAAATATTGATTAAATAAACATGAGAGCTATGGCAGTATTTACTTAAATGTTTATAAGCTCAATTTAGTTTGTTCAGGAATTTTTCAAAGTTTAAATTATCATTAAAGTTAGTACAAAATAACCATGTCGAACACTAAATCTAATTCGCAAAGGCGTATCGTCATTATAATACTTTATCTATTGCAATTCGATTTCTCAAACATTTAAATATGTTGACAGGTAACACTACTTGTTTTAAATTGTCTGCATTTAAGACTGTGTACACGTCTTAATAAACACTCTGTTCTGATCTATTTGACATATTCAGTCTGACTAATCAAAAGAAACAGATCAACAGATTCGTTCTACTATTTTGATAATATAATTAAGCCACGCTCTGGGAAAACGGGCTTAATGAATGTGTGTAAAGTGTCGTCTCAGATTAGCATGTGTAGTCTTCAAAGGCTAAAAAGGAACGACACTTTTCGTCTTGACTCGATTTTCCTGTAAACGAAAAATTCAATAAAGGGGACATTATATAATCACTTCTTAATGATTTGTAAAACGTAATTGATTTCTATAATAGATGAGCCTCGCTCTGTGAAAAGGGGGTTTAATGCATGTGCATTAAGTGTCGTCCCAGATTAGCCTGTCCGCACAGGCTAATCAGGGGCGACACTTTCCACTTTTATTACATTTTTCGCTTTAAAAAAGTTTCCTCTTCGGACTGCACAGGCTTATTTTGGATGACAATTTTCACAGAGCGATGCTCGTATTGAGGATTACTCCTTTTTCTTCGTTGTGATAACGCGTGATATAGTTTCCCGAAAAGGGGCCAATTAATCTAAACACAAGTACTTGCCCCTCCATCGCATAGTCCACTTCGTGTTATGAACAAAAAATAAAAAATATATATTCTCATTATCTGTCATCGTTTGTGTCAGTTAACTGAGCAATTGTTAATTACATTTTGTGGCGTGTTCTGAGAAAACTGGGCAAAATGCTTGTGCGTAAAGTGTCATCCCAGATTAGCCTGTGCAGTCTGCACAGGCTACTCCGGGACGACACTTTCCGCCTAAACTGGATTTTCGCTAAGAAGAGACATCATTTAAACCAAAAATTCCATAAAAGCGGAAATTGTCGTCCCTGATTAGCCTGTGCGGACTGCACAAGCTAATCTGGGATGACAATTTACGCACAAGCATTTTGCCCAGTTTTCTCNTGAAGGCCTTTGCAAACAGTTTGGATCCAGATGAGACGCCACAATTCTGCTATTCTGATAGTATTCTTTGAAAAAAAAAATGGAAGAAAATACTAATTTAGACATTCAGCAGACGACATTTTAGCAGACGACAAATTTCCCAGCATGCAAAGGGTTAAGGAGCTGTAAATAACACGTTTGAAGAGAAGAAGTCTCTCCAAATTTACCTTGCGGGTTATCACTTTTCTCTTTTAATCAATAATACTGTTCGATCGTAAGATTACGAAGGCTTATCATGAACTGTCGCCGTCAATCATATAGTCCTATGTTCAATCGATACATCTTTAAACCAATATTTGCTATCTCGTGTTTTGATAGTTTTCTTCAATATTCTTAGAGCACTATGCATCAATTATCCTGGTCACCGGGGAATGGATAAGCAAACAATGTGACGTTTAGGTGTAGGGCAATGTCTTTGCTGAAGTCTTCAAAAAGATATTGTGTGGATTAAGGGACAACTTCGTTCGTCCGTGTTCAATTAGTGTCTTAAAAAGTAGAATCCATTTCAGCAAATAACAAGGTATGATATACCTTTCTTTATATTTTTTAATTATTGTTGTTAAAATATGTCAATTGCTACAATTCGGCAGCAGCCATAGTAGCACAAGTAATAGTAGTAGTTTAATTAGAATTATTATGTGTTTTTATTTGTATATAAATGTGAATATTTTTATGGAAACGTTGTTGTTGTTTCTTGCAGATACATCATGGATGTTTTGTCTGACATAATCACATGCTCGATTTGCATGGAAACTTTCGATAGTCCTCGCATATTGCCATGTCAACATACATTCTGTGAGCAATGTATGACGTCATACATTACAAACTGCATCGCCCATGCGCAGCGGAAATCAACGACGAACCAATTAAAATTAATTAATTGCCCAGTTTGTAGGAAAAGAACATATATTAAACGCAAAAGTAGTTTGGATGGTAGTAATTTTCCCAGAAATTTCGTCATCCAAGCTTTAATTGAAAGCAAATGCATTTTCGACGATTCAAAAAGAGAAAACAAAATGACGAGAGTGACTTCCGAGCGTTCGACACAAACTGGAGTAGAACAACTATTGATAAAACAAAGCAAGTGTTCTAAAAAGAAACACAAGGGGACATCAAATGTTCGCGCAAGCGCACACAATCGGACAGTTCCGATGCCTTTCCAATCGAATAAAATAATGCAGACAGATACAGTATTGGGTTGCTGTCACGCGCAAGATCTCAGCGAAAAAGTGGTCATAATAAATGAGAACTATTTCTCACTACAGTGCATTTTGATGACATATGTTATGGGTCCTTTCATTCAAAACATGGAGCGAGTGGACACTAGTAACAGTTTAAAACGTGTAATCGGCGCTTTGTTTATATTCCTGTTCTGTACAATAGTGTATGTAAAATGTTGGAACTATTTTTCGAATTTGGAACTTAGCATTTGCAAAGGTGTTCTTATTTATTTCACAACAACGTTTGTTCGACAGCTGTGCACTTTAAAATTCACTAAAAGAACTCCTGCCATTGCAGACGACAAGCTTGTTTGGAAACCAGGAGATAAAGGGGATAAAGTGACAAGTCGCTGTCGAAAGGAAACAATTCGATTTCGACTCAGACTAATGTCGGAATTGAAGCACATACTTTACTCCTCTATGTTTCACATTATATATATCGGAGTGGTTGTACTGTCGATATTTTCTGTCGTGTTTTGCATAACATTTATAAATAATTTAAAAATTGTATTCACCGGAAGTGGAACAATTTATTCCGCAGGCGCAGACGAATGGAAATTCGTTAGATTTCTGATGGTATTTTTAGACACAACCGATGGAGTTTTCAAGGTCATCGGTGGTATCGTGGCCGATTTGGAAAACTCACAATTGGAGAATATTTTACAGACAATATTTGGGAAATAAATAAATTGTTTTCATATGTATTCACAAAGCTTTTATATAAGTTGAATAAATGATGCATTTCAAGAAATTCTGTAAGGTCCAATAAAAATCGATAAGGTATTTGTTGTTATAGAAAACAAAGTGCGTGTTTTAGCTTTATTAGCCATTTGCAATAAAGAACCTGAAATGAATCATAAACATGTCACGTGATTTGCCAGAAATTTGTTCAAAACATTATGTTTTATCAATGCGTTGTTTCAGTTACATATTTCATTATCTTCATATAATATAGGAAACTTATTACGTTCTGTTGTAGACATCATTATGAACACGTGTACCATTTATAGTGTGTGTCCTTGTTATTTGTAAATGTTATATTATAACTTGCAATATTTTTGTAATGTAACTAAGCTATCGTTTAACCATTTTTTTTAGATATTCATATATTTTATATTCCAATCGGGCGAACGAAAATTAATTGTCTTTTGGCTTATAAACGACGATACAGTTGAAGCAGAACTGAATTATATATAGATATATAGTCATAGTCATATATCATTACTTGTTTTAACTCTGTTTGTAATTATTAAGTAATAAAATTGTCTTTTCTGTTATTATGTTATTTAATTTTCATTCCCAATGAAACTAAAAAAACAAAACAAAAACGTTTAAATAAAAGAGATCGACATTATCTTCAATTTTATATAATTGAATTATTCGTATACTGTGTCTATTTTGCTCAAACATTTTGTATACGACGTGTATAATGTACGTATTTGCTAAAAATAGATAATTATATACGCTAGTGTATTTAATTACACGTCAATTAATACATTAACCAGACATAATCACTTTAGCAATATACATCATACTTTTTTTATTAACAGCAACGGCACATAGTGCAACATATAGACACGATAATAAAATATGCATTTGTTCATAATTAAGAACAATAAATGAATACATTTGAACAATAAATGAATACATTTGTTCATAATTAAGAACAATAAATACGTCATTAACAAAGTGACACGCCTCTTAAAAAGAAATATTTTCGAAAGGCGACCATGAATTTGTTGATAATTACTAATGCAGATCATGCTGCGGTTTATTAGTATTTAAGTAGTACTCGATTGTGGCAGGAAGCGTTAGAACCGACTGTCAATCACGTAACACGGTCAAAACGTCTAAATATGTCATACAATGGGAACTTAATAGGTTTAACATAGCTTTGATTTATTGTCGTGTGTTTTTTTTTAGGCGCAACATGAACCGTTTTGTCATTAACACCATTATTATTATTACTACTTCATTTTTCATTTTTTACTGCACGCATGCATTTTTTTGTATATGATTTGTTTGTTCCTCTGTGCGATTTTACTTTGCCTCGCTAAGTCCAATTAAATCATAATTTAACGCGGTTCAGATTTCAGGCAAATAATTAATATATACAGTTGATGAATGCTATCATTTGTTCACTCTCTGAACGATGACTGTTTTATGAATGTGCTGTGGTTGTTTTCAATGTTTTGACATAACGTGTCAGACTAAATATCGCACCGTTTTCCAACATTTCCATTCAAAACCGAATAAAAGCCAACCCGAATTACAAAACGTGTATGTCAATAGTTCGTTAACGTCCGTATATGTTAAAGGCACCATGAATTTAAAACGTTGATATGTCACACCGAAGATTGCCGGAGTTTTCCGAGCGTATCACGGAAATGAACGAGCGCCCACGAAGATTGACGTCCGCTCACGAACATGTTTGACTGACAACTACTGACAGGCGTAGGCATTTAAGCTACTAATGAACATGAAACTAGTTGAGGCCCATATTTCAGGTTACAGTCTTATCTCTCTGTAGTTACACGTATGGTTGCATATTTGTTTCGGGAAAATTGGAAATTAATTAAAGTGCTTTTAAAGAAACTGTTAACAAAAACTTGTAAAGTGTTTAATATAAGAAATTGTATTTCAAAGAATATTCCGAACTTTTAAGACGTTTCGGTATATACCGGTACCCTTTATCTATGATGGATTGTTAAAGAAAAGTTTGAATCGTAGATACAATTTAAAAAATCACAACAAACCGTAAACAAATCGTTTGAAACTAATGGCAACTTCATAGCTGCTCTGAACGTATGAACTTGTTTTCATTTTACTGTAAAACTAATGGACATTTAAAGGTAAAGCTTGCCGATATTATCCCCCAACAAAGACGGAGGGAAATATAATTGGCGTTGTCCGTCCGTCCGTCATTAAGTCCGTCATTCCGTTTGTCAGTCATTCCGTCCGTCTGTCCGTTCGTCCGTCATTCCGTCCGTTCGTCTGTCACAAAATTTTGAAATTAGCGGGGGATATCATTTCATCGAATTTTCTTGCTTTACTTTGAAATCAATTTGTTCCTTACAGTCTTACTCATATATTACTAATGTAATGTTTATGGTTTACTACAGCAAATTTTGTTTGGTTAAAAGTTAAGACGCTATATTAGTTAAATCACATGTATTTTTTGCTAATTAGTCGACTCATTACGGTTTATTAAACCTGAATGTGTTTTGTTGAACTCATAGAGAATGTAAAGTTTTGCTGAAACATATAGAAGATATTTGTTGATTTCAGTTTAAGATCGCAGAAACCATTACACAAATGCATTAATAATTGATCAAACAACGAAATTAACACATTTGATTTGTATTTCATACGTGCATATGATACATTTATATAATGCGCGAAATGTTATTGAGCGTCAGAAATGTTCGTGTATTTTGACATCATTAATGTGACATCATTTGATCACCAACATGTCGTTTTTTGCTGTATTGGAAAATAGTGTCTGTAACGTTGTCGGTTCTTTTTTTTATGATTTAATTAAATTTCGCTGTTTATTTTTACATGGCTTACAGGTTGATTTGCACACTTACTATGTAGTTATGTACGTAATGTGAACACACTAATTTAAAAATAATCCCGAAAACGTTTGCACAAAGATACAGTGAAATTATCAAATTGTATCATTTAACTCGAGCTAGAGTAAAATGATCAGGTTTTATTTTATGCTTTCCGGTGGTTTATAGAGAAATATCAGTGAATTAAAACTGATAATTCACTGTTTCAAACAGTGAAAATTAACAGTGAAAATTATCGATAATGTTCATTGTTTTACCGAAACTATTTTTTTTTTCAAAAATACAAAAATAATCATTGATTCGGTGGAATATCGACTTTAATTCACTCATGATCATAGACAAAATATATTTTCTATGATCACTCGTGAATTAAAATAGATTTTCACCGGACCCAACACATATCATCCATAACATCCATTGGTATTCAATACTCATTCACGGCCGAGAAAGAAATGAAACTTCCTCCCTGAAGACTCGAGCGTTTTGGCGGGCCTCAGAGAAGCGTTCTCCTATTGTCATTATTTATTACCACACAATAATTATCATTTACATTTACACGACGTCCAAAGATATAAACTGCGTTATTTTTGTCTTTTGACTGTTTTTACTTTTGTCGTCTGCGCTGGCTTGTCACTGCGCGCGCATACTTTCAGCGGGTTCTGAAAGCAGGCGACATTTTTTGTTGATTCCTCTTGACATCATTTTGGTTTTTGTTCGGTGCACTTTTATCCTTTGTTCATTGTTTCGTCTTAAATTTCTCAAGAAGAACTATTGGTAATTTTTGTTGGAATTTAGTGAAACCAAAATCAAGATCCAAACCGTTACAACATTCAAAAAAGCATTAATCGGCCGGAAGAGGAAACTATAATTGAACCATTCTGTGTCTTGTATATCTGAAACACAGTCCCAGTACATGGGCCGATTCAACTAGTCATTGAGTGGATACATCGGATTCTAAAAAATGCGACTGTAAGTACAAAGTTTTCTTTGACTCTTTCCTTCTTCTTCTTCTGTCTTTTTTTCTTATTCTTGCTTACTTGACTGGTTAGAATGACCTGTTATTACATTGACCACTGCATGGCGACTTTTTTTTCTCGTGTTTTATTTCTTTATTCGGCTCGTATCTCGCCGTTGACCAGTGTTGTGGTTTATATTTTAAATTTCTGTATAATGTAATGAGTGTCATTACTTTTTTTATTCGTTTTGTAGCTTTTATCAGTTTTTTGTTTAATTTAATCTCGAAATATATCCTGATACGCGCTGCCGCTTTCTATGGCATCGTTATACATATCATATACGTGTATGTGCTTATCCGACTGAGAAACTATGAGCCTCGTTCTATGAATAGGGGGTTTAATACACGTGCGTAAAGTGTCGTCCCAGATTAGCCTGTGAAGTCCGCACAGGCTTATCAGGGACGACACTTTTCGCCTTAACTGGATTTTTTTCATCAAATGTGACCTCTTTAAACGAAACATATCATAAAAGCGGAAAGTGTCATCCCTGATTAGCCTGTGCAGACTGCACGGGCTAATCTGGGAAGACACTTTACGCACATGCATTAAACCCCCTTTTCACAGAGCGAGACTCATATACATGTGCAAAGGCTGCTGCTGTGAATATCCTCACTTGACCGTGTTGAATTGCACGATGTTATATCCTGTTCATTTTGGCTACATTTGTAATATGCTGTTTCAACGTTTTCATCGGGATAGGTGACATGGTTTTCAAAACCTCTATACTGCGATGGGATTGTTTTCTTTAAGAGAGCTATGCTAGTTTAAAGCGTGTGTTTCAAGTTGATGTTGCATTGCGATTCATATCGTTAAACAAGATACGATTAATTAAAAAACTTAGTTAGCACTAGCCTGATCTGTTTTGGCATTTTAAATTAGGGCATTGCGGAAATAAATTATTAATTTGGTCGACAGCTATTAGAATTTTAATATTAATTAGCCTAATTAACATTTTGAAACCACTTTTAATTGCACTAAACTGACATATAGTCATTATAATGTTCAAACTTTCGTAATTATTTCCATCTTAATTGCTTAGTAAATTAGATTAAAAGTGTATAAGTGATTAAAACATAAATACATTACATATTATGCGTATGCAGAAAACGTGTTGTTGCCCTTCTTTGCAGTATGTAGGTGTATTCAGATTTGTTTTAACTTAATATGACGATCAAAATAATATAAGAGTCATGATAAAATCATTATCGTAACCATTTTATCACCATGTAGGGCACACGAATAATTGACAACAGGTTCACAACTCACTAAAATACAAATACCATTACTATCATCACAAATTAAGCAGAGCTTGTAAAGAACATAAAACTGATGTCTTTAAAAATAGCGCAGCCTTTGTAGGTCCCAGTCACGAAACTGCTAAACTAAACGACTAAACGTGCCTATATTAACAGCTGAGATCGTTTTCGACGGAAATGGTTAATTAATCAACGTCAGACGGGAGAAATAATCATGTATGCAACAAGAGAATTAGTGGCTATGACAAAGTAATAGTATAAAACATATTTTCCGAGGCATTTTGTACCTTTAAAGCAAATGTGAAAAGGGGGCGGGGGTTCATTCTTAAGATATTGAGGTAGTAGTATGCGTCAAGTTTGTTTTTTATTGCAGTATAGTGACATTAAGTATGTATTAGTTAGCAATCATCACCCCTGTATAATAAAACAGTATAAACTATGCTTATTTCCACGATATTGGAAACAGCAAACACGCGCAGTTTAGGTACATGTCATTTTTTTTCGATGGATTTTTTTTATAGATATTCATATTTTTTATATTCCAATCGGACGAACGAAAATTAATTGTGTTTTGGCTTATAAACGACGATACAGTTGTAGCAGAACTGAATTATATATAGATATAGTCATAGTCATATATCATGACTTGTTATAACTCTGTTTGTAATTATTAAGTAATAAAACTGTCTTTTCTGTTATTATGTTATTTAATTTTCATTCCCCATGAAACTAAACTAAAAAAAAAACAAAAAACGTTTAAATAAAAGAGATCGACATTATCTTCAATTTGATATAATTGAATTATTTGTATACTGTGTCTATTTTGCTCAAACATTTTGTATACGACGTGTATAATGTACGTATTTGCTAAAAATAGATAATTATATACGCGAGTGTATTTAATTACACGTCAATTAATACATTAACCAGACATAATCACTTTAGCAATATGCATCATACCTTTTTATTAACAGCAACGGCACATAGTGCAACATATATATAGACGCGGTAATAAAATATGCATTTGTTCATAATTAAGAACAATAAATACGTCATAAACATAGTGACACGCCTCATAAAAAGAAACGTTTTCGAAAGGCGACCATGAACTTGTTGATAATTACTAATGCAGATCATGCTGTGGTTTTATTAGTATTTAAGTAGTACTCGATTGTGGCAGGAAGCGTTAGAACCGACTGTCAATCACGTAACACGGTCAAAACGTCTAAATATGTCATACGATGGGAACGGCACGTCTGTGTTAAGCTCAAACGTCAACGTTCATTACAANTTTTTTATGAACAGCAACGGCACATAGTGCAACATTTATATAGACGCGGTAATAAAATATGCATTTGTTCATAATTAGGAACAATAAATACGTCGTTAACATATTGACACGCCTCATAAAAAGAAACGTTTTCGAAAGGCGACCATGAGCTTGTTGATAATTACTAATGCAGATCATGCTGTGGTTTTATTGGTATTTAAGTAGTACTCGATTGTGGCAGGAAGCGTTAGAACCGACTGTCAATCACGTAACACGGTCAAAACGTCTAAATATGTCATACGATGGGAACGGCACGTCTGTGTTAAGCTCAAACGTCAATGTTCATTACAAGACGTTCACCCCGTTACGTTACGTAAGTAGTTAAGTATACGTCCATAAACGAGGCATTGTGTATTGCATCGGGATGTAAGACGTTATTTATTGCAATACTTATAAGATAGTTTATCAATTATACCATTATGCGTGGTGATACATTTTGTAATTGGCCATTATATTGACCTAATGTTATCTCACAGTCGTCATTAAATGACGTCCACGTCATTACGTTGCGTAAGGATTTATTTATACGTCCATAAACGAGGCATTGTGTATTGCAACGGGGTGTAAGACGTGATTTATTGCAATAATTATAACATTGTTACACAATTATACCATTATGCTTGGTGATATAATGTGTACTTGGCCATTATATTGACCTAATATTATCTCACAGCCGTCAGTATGTTGTCATGTGCTTTGCGTTTGATAACATCTAGATTTGAAAACAATACGCTAACTTCATTACAATAACAAGTACGTAAGAGGCTTTCGTGATAAACAATTACTGTCAGGGTTTTTCATCTGATTTTGGGGAAAGGGCCTGGCCTTTTTTGAGGGGAGTAACATCGCGCGAAACGCCTAATTTGGGGGAAAAAAAGTAAGTCGTAATTAATCAATTTAACATATTTGACTTTTTTTTTTAAATTCAATGCAACAGATGATTTTATTATGCAATATTTATCCACACTGGATCTTAACTTATATAATTTAAGGTTTCAACATTTTTTATTTTTTTTTAGATCTCATTGATTTGGGGAAAATATCTGTCAGAGGGGGGGGGGGGAAACATCTATGGGAAAGGGCTTATATTCGGCGGGTCTTAATGAAGGAAAACAACCCTTACTGTTGAATATTTAATACAGTACACGACCGCAAAGATATAAGTTGATGTATGATTTCTTACAGTTCGTTATAAAGTCGGGTTCGGAAATTTATTCAGTTACATACTTAGATCACCTGTCACCAAAGCAAAACTTGCAAATTATAGAATAAATGTATGCCATAATTACAGTTTTTGCCATTTAAATCTTACGTTGACATTATGTTAAGTTGTTAACATGTTAAAATAGCAAACGAGGAACACTTATTTACAGCGCGACAGTTGTTTTAATATCTTATGAAAAAAATGCCGGTTTTTACAAGGGAAATTATATGTATTCTCTATTAGCCAACTGAGCACATGCTCAGTGTTTCGGTAACAAAAGTGTTTTGAATATTTTGAATTTTACGGTATTTAATGGTAATAACATTTAATTGACATTATATTTTAAGCGGTTAAGGTTTAAATACAATCGTATGCAATTAATGTTGCATGTGTATATTTTGTGAATCATTCTGGGCTGAGTATGAATGTTGGCGACCCACTCAACCGGTTAAAACATGCTTTGCATTCACGATTCCAGGGCGGTGACTTCTGCTCCAAGAGAGCATTTTTAATACCGTTTTTACAATGTGGCTTCACTCAGCTTAATGCAAATTCAATGCGGGGAATCACGTGGTCAGAGTTGAGAAAAAATGGCCGCCGATCTCTCGCTTCGATGCCGAAATTGAGTGTTCAAACAGATACATCTTCCTTATTACTTACTTGTTTTTAATCGGATGACGCCTAAGATAGGGCCAGCCGGAAGCGGCTTCAGCGAGTATCAACCGTTTTCCTCTGTTTGGTCTGAGTGTGGAGAATACTCATGGAATATTTCGCGATTTCCTGAACCGTCAATTGACATTAAACACGGCAAAAAATAATATCACTGTTTTCACACTAATTAGCACTGTTTAAGTACCAGTTGTTCATGTGGACTCATTTTGGTTGACAAAAAATGGATACCGGTAACTCGATTGCTCATGGCGCTATTTTCAGGGTAAACTTGAGTTTCGATTGGTTTTGACGATTGATATTGAGCACGGACATGGCCCTTATACACGGACAACTTCTTGAACAACGCACATGTCAATGAATACCGTTTTCTCCGCCCAATAATTCTAAAACAACCTCGCATTGGCATGTTCTGGTACATGTAGCAATACATATCTAATGTAAAGGCACTATAAATGTTAGTTTCGTATCAAAATTGGCTATCTGGATCTTCAAAATTTTATTTTCAATATAAATTTTATTGCTAGCCTGTTTCAGTGTAGCTGCTTTATGTTATGGCTTGCGAGTACTTGAAAATGTTGTTTTTCCTCCAGACAGTTTTATTAATATTTTTTTTGGATTGCTGATTTTTGCTTGAAGAAATCCCTTCAAAATATTGTCATTTAAGTGCATGTTCAATTGTTGTAAAAAAAGTGTAATCTAAGTGTGTGTAAACAGTTGCATTAATACTGCTGTGCCAATGATACAGTAATCTGTGCTTATAGTGAGTGATATGCCAACAGCGTTTCTTACAAATGGGTATAATATAATAATTATAATTATGGTTGTCACTTTATTGTTCATTGACACATTTACAGGTTAAGCAGAAGCTCAGTGTCAAGATCTATTTCTTTGGAAAGAATATCATGAATATATTATTTTGTCAAAACTGAGTAGAATCTACTAAATACTAAAAAGTTCCCCAGGTACTCTTATTTAAGTATACTACAATGTACCCTGTGTACAGAAAATATACAAGGCTAATTTTAAAGACTAAAAGTAGGTTTGAAAAGTTTGAACTGTTGAAGTAAAACTACTGAAAACATGTATTAAAATGTACCAAATATGTTATTTTATACCAAACCTGTCAAACCACTATGACATTTAAGCAAATGAGATGTGTTTTGGTAAGTTACAATGTATAAAGTTTTACTTTCTATGATCAGATTTTAACTGTAATCAACATTGATGTCATATTAAAGGCACAACTTTGTTGTTGCTGTATGCTTGACAATCATTTTTTTCTTAGTTTCTAGGAATTTTAGAATACCTAAACCATTGGGGACAATATGACATCAATTAAAACATTGTATATGAGGTATCATCAACATTAATATATTTTATTTTATTATTATAAATGCAGTTACAATGAAAAAGAATAATGTCAATTTTTAATCAATGTCATTGTTAATCTTTACTGTCTGAAATATTGAATTACTAATTTTAAATTATTATAAATTTCCCTATAAAAAATATGGACACATAAAATGCAGTTCAATTCAATTGATATGTTCAAATAAAAACTGTTATGTCATAAGAAGTTATTTGGAACATTTGTTTTTTATAGGTGGTCGCACGGATTGACAGAAAACTAGCAACAATCAATTTTATTTTCAACTATCTTTGAACACATCTCTTTAAACTCTAAGCTGTTTTTTTTGTACATACAGTAATGTCCATTACCATTTCAAGATCTTGTTAAACAATAAGCCTGTACAACTTGCAAACCCCACTTTATTGTATCTTACATTGTGAAAAGCAATGCTCTGATTTTTCTCAATTTTTTTAACATTCAGTTATTGATACCTTTTTTATAATGTCAGGAATAAGGTAAAATATCTTTAATATTATAAGTAAATGTATTTGTTATGTTTTAAATGCATTTACTTGTACAAATAAATAAATAACATATGAAATAGACAATGTTTGTGTTGTGTAGAACATTTGCTACCATTGCAATCAAATAATTTAAACAATACCATTTTATAGTTTCTACACTATGAACACGATATTAAGGCATAATATTCACATTAATTTATTTGTCAAATACATACATTTAATTATTTTTTTTGCAGAAAATTATGGTAGCAGTGTATGTGTTTAAAAATCAATTAAAAAATAATTGAAGATTTGAACTTTAAAATTCAGATTTTACATATTCTCATATGTATCTTCCCAAAAATTTCAACACATGATTACACAATTTTTACTGATTATTTAAATATTATATTTGAAATAAATGGAAACATATTTTCTTTAAAGCATAAGTATTAGGAATCTTGCAAGAATCAATTGTGTCATCATTCAACTTTCAGTTCACTATGATTCATGTAAAATATAATTTCCCTAAAATAGGAACATTTAAAATGGCTTGCTTACTCCATTTTTTTTGTTAATATGTAGATTAAGCCAGATGTGTAGAACTGTTAAAAGAATTTTAAAGTTCATGCATTTGTTTCCATTTGGTGAATGGCATTATGTATAAGTATATTATGAGTGACTGACCTTTTCCGTAAATAGTTGTTGGTAAAGCATGTATATTGATTCAGGTTTACTTAAAGTGCCCACCTGTCATACCAATGACCCAGGTTATATCACAATATCTCAAATTGTGTATAAGAACCAATCACAACTGGTACATACCCTGATATATATTGTTTAGCAATGCAGGCATTTTTTAAAATATGAAACAAAAGATATAGTAGCATACTTTATGATATTTACATTTGCCACATGTCTAGAATCAAATGCATTTATGGAGATGTAAATTTATCACAGAAATTAGAAATGTAGAGTTTCTCCTTTGAAATGAATGTATGAAAAAAAAATGTTTTTTTTTTTTATATTTGGCAGATGCGTATATATATAAATATGGTGAAAACATGTTGAGTTGGTATGAATTATACAAAAAGTACCACAACTGAATACAGAGAACTCTTTTTAATACTTTTTAAACCATACTATTTATACAGTAAAAATGAGTAATCTGTAAATGAAATTATAAAAATACTACCTTTTTTACAGAGGACATTGCTGATGTTCTTCTCCTGTTTTGGACATTCCATTTATAATTCAGTGATGCACTAAACATAATCAAAGATACCCTTCCAGTAAATTCAATTCCTGTCAGGAAACTCCTTGGTTATGTTACATTCTGTAAATTCAGACAATAAACATGCCTCTGTCTGCTCAGTATTATCCATCCATGTTTTCCAGTCTGCTCTGGACATCAATTGCAGTTTGAAATACATGTATATCTGACTAACCTTTCATATAAGATTTGCTTCAGTAAAAATCATCTCTTCTGTTTTAACAAAGTGCATATCCAGCCCAACAAAGCATGGTCACAAATAATTTCAAAAGAATCAATAAATTGAACTTCGTTAATATTTGACATCGTTTTCTCGTCGCCATTTCGCAAACAAGGGAAATAACTGTGCTCTATGTAAGGTACTTCTTATACATATTAATCGAAAGTTTGTTTGAAAAAGCAAATGAAATCAAATGAAATCAACGTTATGAATATCTTCAAATGATCTCTAGATTAGGTCCGCGTCATCATGTTACTTCTTTTTAGAGAGTATTCAAGCATAGCAACTAAGTTTTACGCTTCGTTTGGTTTATATAGAAACGCACTTGTAACGCATTTAAAAAAACGTACGTTAATTTATACGTACGTAAATTTTCGTCCGTAAAGTTACGCATTGCACCAGAAACGGTCCACAAACTGTATAGTAATCGGGTAAAATGTTAGCCTGTGTTTTTATGTACTTGTCCCTTTAGCATGAGAAATTGTTCTGAAAACAATGGAACATGCACTTAAATGACAATATCCTGAAAGGATTTTATCAAGCAAAAAGCAGCAATCCAAATTTTTTTTTAATAAAACTGTCTGGAGGAAAAACAACATTTCAAATACTCGCAAGCCATAACAAAAAGCAGCTACACTGAAACAGGTTAGCAATAAAATTCATATTGAAAATAAAATTTTGACGATCCAGATAGCCAATTTCCTATACGAGACTAACATGTACAGTGCCTTTTATTTTATACATTACATATATATCGCTACATGTACCAGAACATGCCAATGCGAGGTTGTTTTAGACTTATTGGGCGGAGAAAACGGTATTCCTTGAAATGTGCGCTGTTCAAGAAGTTGTCCGTGTATAAGGGCCATGTCCGTGCTCAATATCAATCGTCAAAACCAATCGAAACCCAAGTTTATCTTGAACATAACGCCATGAGCAATCGAGTTATCCATTTTTTGTCAACCAAAATGCGTCCACATGAACAACTGGTACTTGAACAGTGCTAATTAGTGTGAAAACAGTGATTTTATTTTTTGCCGTGTTCAATGTCCATTGACGGTTCAGGAAATCGCAAAATATTCCATGAGTTTTCTCCACACTTAGATCAAACAGAGGAAAACGGTTGATACTCGCTGAAACCGCTTCCGGCTGGCCCTATCTAAGGCGTCATCCGATTAAAAACAAGTAAGTAATAAGGTAGATGTACCTATTTGAACACTAAATTTCGGCATCGAAGCGAGAGATCGGCGGCCATTTTTCCTCAACTATGACCACGTGATATCCCGCATTGATACAAATAACGCTCGCTTCGACCGCAGTATAGATTAATGCTATACAGGATATTTTTAAACAGCATAATTCGATTTCCAGTGAAATGCAATCAATAAATGGTAAGAATTATTAAAGAAATCATGTTTGATTTCTTTTTTAATTTTTTTTTTGTTACAGAATATTTACCATTTCATAAAGGTAATTCGCACATTAAAAAACATATTTCGATATAAAAAGACCAAAAAAGCCATTTTGTACATTATATATTACAAACAATTTTTTTTGAAAAGATATAAAGACCAGTCTTGCATTATCATGTTTTATACGTTTGTTTATCTATCAATATATGTAAATCAATAGGTATTAGAATAATATAATAATGTCAGTCAATCTCATATTGTAAATACTGTGAATACAAAATGTATGTATTCCAGTTCTCATACTACAGGTAAATGATCTCCAAAACAAATATAAACTGATGTAAAAANGTCGACTTGGGTCGACTTGGGTTGACTTGGGTCGACTTGGGTTGACTTGGGTTGACTTGGGTCGACTTGGGTTGACTTGGGTCGACTCGGGTCGACTTGGGTTGACTTGGGTCGACTTGGGTCGACTTGGGTCGAATTGGGTTGACTTGGGTCGACTTGAGTCGACTTGGGTCGACTTGGGGTGTCTTGGGTTGACTTGGGTCAACGTGGGATGTCTTGAGTCAACTTGGGTTGACTCGGGTCAACTTGGATCACCTAGGGTGTCATGAGATGACTTGGGTCACCCCGGGTGTCTTGGGTGACTTGGGTCACCTCGGGTGTCTTACACCTATAGCAACGAGTCTGCAGTGTCTTCCCTCTGCGTTACGCAAGAAAGACAATCAATGTCCCCCCCTTGCGTTGTGCAAGGAAGACAATCGGTCACTGTAGTACAAGCGCTAATAATGAGCTTGAACCACTCAGGTGACCTACGAGACCTGACACGTGCACTTACTAAAATGGAAACCTGTGACCCGGACTTATAAATGAGTCTCAAGCTTACCCAGCAAGCTATGGTATGTTATGCGCAAAGTTGCTTGGGTCACTTCCACTCAAAAGGCATCCAAAGTCCCAGATAATTCCAATGGTATAAGGTCTTAAATTACCGCAGCTTACTCAACGATGTGCTCTGATCGGCAATCGAACGCAGACTGCCTGCTCCCAGTATAGCAGCGCTTTATATACTTATGGTTCAAGTGACCACCTTGTTAAAGACACAACCCTACTATTTCATGAAAACACAACCCTACCGTTTCAAGCAGTAACTGTATAATACTACTACTATATCATGCAAAAACATATTGTGCATGTTTGTAACCGACTTGTATTATTAAATAATTAAATTATGTACATGAAAATACAATGGTCAATCTTAAATGCACATACTATGTGCGTGGAACTTACCGAAAAGTTAACGATTTGCCAACGGGAAACGTACTTTCGTTTTGATGTAAACAATATGAATGTACTCAAAGAATAATGAACCTAAAGGATAAAATACCCGCCAAAATCGTCACACATTTATAATTCAGTGATGCACTAAACATAATCAAAGATACCCTTCCAGTAAATTCAATTCCTGTCAGGAAACTCCTTGATTATGTTACATTCTGTAAATGCAGACAATACACATGCCTCTGTCTGCTCAGTATTATCTATCCATGTTTTCCAGTTTGCTCTGGACATCAATTCCAGTTTGAAATACATGTATATCTGACTAACCTTTCATATAAGATTTGCTTCAGTAAAAATCATCTCTTCTGTTTTAACAAAGTGCATATCCAGCCCAACAAAGCATGGTCACAGATAATTTCAAAAGAATCAATAAATTGAACTTCGTTTATATTTGACATCGTTTTTTCGTCGCGAGTTCGCAAACAAGGGAAATAACTGTGCTCTGTGTAAGGTACTTCTTATACATATTAATCGAAAGTTTGTTTGAAAAAGCAAATAAAATCAAATGAAATCAACGTTATGAATATCTTCAAATGATCTCTAGATTAGGTCCGCGTAATCATCCGACTTCTTTTTACAGAGTATTCAAGCATAGCAACTAAGTTCTACGCTACGTTCGGTTTATATAGAAACGCACTTGTAACGCATTTAGAAAAACGTACGTAACTTTATACGTACGTAAATTTTCGTCCGTAAAGTTACGCATTGTACCAGAAACGGTCCACAAACTGTATAGTAATCGGGTAAAATGTTAGCCTGGGTTTGTATGTACTTGTCCCTTAAGCATGAGAAATTGTTCTGAAAACAATTGAACATGCACTTAAATGACGATATCCTCAAAGGATTTCATCAAGCAAAAAACAGCAATCCCAAAAAAAAATTAATAAAACTGTCTGGAGGAAAAACAACATTTCAAATACTCGCAAGCCATAACAAAAAGCAGCTACACTGAAACAGGTTAGCAATAACATTCCTATTGAAAATACAATTTTGACGATCCAGATAGCCAATTTACACATTTTTACCACGTTCAGATAATAAACAAAGATGTCAACGTGTCAAAATATCAGCGACTAATTATGCATCAGTGCATTCGAAAGCAACAAAAATAAAATAACAATGAAACCTTTAATCAAAGTAACACTCAAAGTAGAAGAAGGCAGTTAACTGCCATTATTTCAACGTAACATGTATCATAAACAGTGTTTATATGACGGATGTCAACATTTTTAAATATTGAACAATAACGTTATGTATAAAATAATTTTGTCCGAAGATTGTTAAAAAACTTACCACATTATTTGAAATGTAAGGTAAACATTTATTGTTTTAATAACGAATTTCTATGAGATTCGTAACTTAATGTATGTGAGTGTTTATAGTGAAAAAACTATTGATCGATCTCAATTTAATAACTCTCAATAAAACGTAATGGTCTCACATATAAAGCCCCTTGCGTGCTACTATCAATAGAACAATGTGCTATTGTGGGGGAGGGGGGGGGTAATAAACAATATGTAATTTAAATAATTACGAAAAAGGAGGAGAAAATCTCAACAACAAACGCTTTGTAAAAACTGTGGAAGTCCAAAGATATTACACGGAAATTCCTTTATGTCTCCTTAGTATGATTCCGTACTAAAAGCTTAAATTGAACCATATTGAAATACAAATTATATTACAATATCCTTAAACAACCTGTTTTATGTTTTTTATTTTGTTTTGGCCATCTTAAAGATCATAATTATCAACCCCGGTTTCAGCGTTTGTATTCGTCCATCTAGACAAGTTTTTAGAATAAAATTTGCACTTAAACTCATATATTTGTAGACTTATACATTATGAATATTGCAATACAAATTTGTACAAATAACTAACAAAAATCATTCAGAAAAGGCAATTTGTTATGATATACTTTCTTAAAAAACACTTAAAAAGAACCGACGTTTATATACTTTAACAACCAACGCTTCCGTTAATATATATCATTTTACGAGGGGTTTGATAGATATATATCTGTCAGGAAATAAGATGATCGACATATTTATTAGATGTTCTACATTCCTGAATGCATTCATTATTTCCCACCTTCAGTCGTGTTGTATCAGTGTTTGTTAGAGTAGTTATGTTGCTTAACTTCTAAAAAGTATCCATCTTTTTGCTTTTTTATCTTTGTTTACATGAAAACCATAAAATATACACATGAGCCTCGCTCTGGGAAAACATGGTTCACTCTTACAGCGCTGGAACCGGATTTAGAAGGTCTTTGCAAACAGTTTGGATCCAGATGAGACGCCACAGAACGTGTCGTCTCATCAGGATCCAAACTGTTTGCTATTCTGATAGTATTCTTTGAAAAAAAGTGAAGAAAATGCTAATTTAAGAAATTCAGCAGACGACATTTTAGCAGACTACAAATATCCCAGCATGCAAAGGGTTCAATGCGTGTGCGAAAGATGTCGTCCCAGATAAGCGTATGCAGTGTGCAGTTTTTTGTTTGAAGGAATTCGCTTCTAAACGAAAATTCAGTCTATGCGGAAAGTCTCGTCCCTGATTAGCCTGTGCGGACTCATATTTAAGAGTGCACGATAATTATATCGATCTTTGCATGTTATTTCCAATAGTTCAAGTTTACTTGTTCAATGACTGTATATTTTAATATTTTGAAAACCCTGGTATGTGGGGCTATATAGTGTTATATGGAGCCTGTGTTTTATCAAAACTAAATTTTAATTTATTGATCGCTAAACAGGATAAGTTTTGAAAACGGATAAGTTTATAAAGAGAGGTGTAGAAACCCTCAGTTGGCAAAGATGTTCATGCCGAGAAAAATAAACTTGTGTTTTGTCTTAACCGGACTCAAATTTTGGGAAAGACATTGGTTGTTTTGGGTTAATTTCCGGATTTAGCAACAATATATAAACATACAATGGAATGTGAGGCAGTCGTTTCAGTGAATTAACATAGAGTTCTTAGTGATTGCAAATCCAAATGCCACCATATTAGCTCTTTATTTATTAAAAAAAATACGTTTTCTTTGTTACGGGTGTTTTTATAAACCATTATCTGAACCCATCGTATCAGTAGAAATAGTGCAACAGGGCACACTTAATCCCATAGGGCCATTTTTGTTGTTGTTGATTTTAAGGTCCTGGTAACCGTCCCCTTATTGTCCATATCAGCGCCGAACTACGTTTGCAGTGATTGCTGTGATTGCGTCCTAGCCAACTCATTGATGTCGAAATATCAGTGTCTACAGGTGGCCGTGGCGTAGTGGATATGGTGTCCGCCTAGCGATCGGGAGGTCAGGGGTTCGATCCCCACTGTGGGAGCGTTCTTAAGATCTCCCCATAGACACAAAGAACTGGTTCTAATCCCAAAAAACGGACTCGAGAGCGTTTGAAATAAGCCTTAGGCTTTCGATGCAATCGAGCTTAAATAAATAGGTTTAAACTAAATGTATAGAACAGTTAGTGCCGTTTCATTTAAGATTACCCTGTAAAACTTCATCATGCCATCATAACAGTGTCAAAGACAAGAGATGAATAAAAAAATCTACGTCAGTGCAAAATATCTTTAATTTTTGAAATTGTAATTTTCAGATTCCTAATAACGCTTCTATATGCCGCCATATCAGTGCCAAATGTCGCCGCCAGGGGT
The DNA here is from genome assembly GCA_007657795.1 of Dreissena rostriformis. Classification (NCBI taxonomy): domain Eukaryota; kingdom Metazoa; phylum Mollusca; class Bivalvia; order Myida; family Dreissenidae; genus Dreissena; species Dreissena rostriformis. The sequence continues at coordinate 52,606 of VMBQ01003171.1, forward strand.
CGCCTTATGGAACCCACGCAGAGGTCAAGCCTGTGGACACGTGGCTTTGACTCACCTGTCAACAATGATGACTCTGGTTTGAACTGTGGCGGGATGTGGGTAAGTAGGTAGTAAGAGGTCACCGTGGCATACTGGATATAGTGGCCGCCTATCGACCGGGAGGTCACGGGTTCGATCCCCAGAGTGGGAGCGTTCTTTCGATCTCTGCCAAATACACCAAGTACTGGTTCTTAGTCCCAGGAAAGAGACTTGAGAGCGTTTCAATTAGCCTTAGGCTTTCGATGCAATCGAGCTAAAACCAATTAGTTTAAACTAAGCTCACAGTAAGAGAAGAGCTTCGAGAGGATTGTTCGGAGTACACCGTGGGAGACTTGAACAGTATGTTTAGGATGGGGCACGTACATAGTAAGATGTGAGATCATCGTTCAAAGTGCATTGTCATTATAACCAGAGCATTCCACAATAGCAAACGAATATCCACCCACCCACACACGCCCCCTTCCCCGACGCTACATGTCGTAATATGTATTTCAATAAATGAAATTTTCAGAAGAAAAAACGGCATAATTGTTTTACTGTGTATAATCACACGTACATAGACAACTCCATTTAATAAGGAACAACACCTGCATGTTTTAATATTTAGAGTATTGGAAAACTTCGCGAGTTAGTGTCTTATAGATTCGTTTTCATTTTAAATTATGATTAACTAAGCTCCTCCAGAAAATGTGTAAGTAAGCAGGCCAAAAGGTTCGCTTACTTAAACATTCCTGAACTCGTTCAATAAAATATGGTATGATATAACAACTCGTGTCATATCCTACATTATATCCTTAATTATAATCAGTATGGTGTGACTTGTATGGTCGCATTATAATACCAAAGTGTGGGACGTAAACTAATATTCTCATTACGAATGCATATCGAAATAGCATTTTAATAACGTTTTGACCTAGAAACACAACTGGACTTTCTGATATTAAACAACTACGGCAAGACTTTGTTAGACATGACGACAACTGTACTAAGTCTGACACATTAAATAGTTTGTGGCATATAAAAAGGCTGAAATATATATATGGGGCGCGCTCTGTAAAAAGGGGGTTTAATGCATGTTCGTAAAGTGTCGTGCCAGATTAGCCTGTGTAGTCCGCACAGGCTAATTAGGGACGACACTTTCCGCCTAAGCTGGATTTTTGCTAAGAAGAGACTTTCTTGAAATGAAACATAAAATAAAGGCGGAAAGTGCCGTCCCTGATAAGCCTGTGCGGACTACACAGGCTTATCTGGGACGAACTTTACGCACATGCATTAAACCCCCTTTTCACAGAGCGCGACTCATATATAATATTTTCACGGAGTAATGAACTTCTCGAAACACAATCGATACTTTGTTTGTATTGAGGCAAGTGACCATTTCCTGCTAAGAACATGTCAATTCATACAACACGACGCTAAGGCCAAAAAAAAAAATAGGTCCGTTTCCTGTCTCCTTGGGGAAAAAAACAGGTTCGGNAAGTTGAGGGTCGGCGCCGATTCTGCAGACACGGTCGGGCGACCGGAAACGGACCTATTTTTTTATTTGGCCTAAACGTAAATATGACTAAATCAGGAGTCATCGCCCGCAACGGTCCACGCAAAGAATGTGGGTTACAAACTGTTTAATTGCATGACGAACGTCACACTTAGCCCCGAAATAACCAGAAACAGTTCAGCGGCAATGCAAATTAACTTCGAAGCCTTGAAATTCCAAGAAAAAAGCAATACAATGGATTACCAATTATATTTAATTGCACATTTATTACTCAATGGTTCAATGTTGTATTGTAGGATGCGTCCTGTTCAATTATTCCGATATTTAATATTCAGCAGTGCAACATATTTTTCATACTTAGGTGCTTATCATAAAACAAAATATGTCTAAGGTCAATGGCAGGTTGCTTTGTATCTGAACTTTCTAATGACAGTAGATCATACGTTAATAACTTATTAATCGTGAATCAAATACCATACTGTACTAAGAACTATAGATTTAGGTTGCAGATAATACCCTCTTGTATCCAGCATTCGTTATATTTGTTATTCATTGACATTAATTGCAATTCGATCACGCCCTGCATATTGTTTATTATTTCTAATGGGAGGTTTGACCGGCAGAACATCCAGTGACATTAATGTGTTCAGTTTATTATAAAATGAATGTACTTTTTTGTGCCTGTTTCCACCGATTTTCGTAAACATGTTGTTTATATACTCAAGTCATTGTTAATATGAAACACACATAACTCTCACACATACTGTATTCATATCGTAATGACTCATTTTTCACGAATGTATGAATGTCTTATAATATGAATCACGATGAGCTGTAATATGCTTAAGTGAGTAAAATATCTGCTCTGTTCTGTTATGTTCTTTTCCATTAATTGCTATGCGAACATGTAATGCATGTTGTTTATCAATTTCTAATTGGTTATTTGACCGTCGGAACATGGAAAGGCCGCGCATAAACAAAATACGTTTCACTACTTTCTTGAGCACCATCCAAAAGCATACATGTATTTGGTTTAATTTGTTAAAATAATTGAGTCGCGTTCTGAGAAAACTGGGCATAATGCATGTGCGTAAATTGTCGTCCCAGATTAGCCTGTGCAGTCCGCACAGGCTAATCAGGGACGACACTTTCCGCCTAAACTGGATTTCCGCTAAGAAGAGACATCATTAACGAAAAATGTCATAAAAGCGGAAAGTTTCGTCCCTAATTAGCCTGTGCGGACTGCACCGGCTAATCTGGGACGACACTTTACGCACATGCATTATTCCCAATTTTCTCAGAACACGACACAAATAATAAGATTGCAGAGAGAATGAACGTGCACGGGATGATAACACATGAACATACAGTCGTCAAATAATGAATCTTACATGCATTAAATGCGTGATTTCTGAATAAAGAAAAAAAACGCCTTTTTTCAAATCATATCTGGACCTTTCCTATACGTATTGGCGGGTTATAACACAGTTATGGACATACATTGTAATCACAAATTTGTGTTGATTTTTAACTTTCCCTCTATAATATATGAACTATGAATACATGTATCAGCCAAAGATTGACCGTTAGACGTTAATTTCAATTGGCTCATATTCTCAATTGTGTTTTTCCCATCACTATCAACAATCAATTATTGACTGAATGTAAGCCTTTTTATGCTATAACAGACACAACACGGTGTAAACGGCGGCAAATGTGGCATCTGTGGTGACCCCTACGACGCCCGACCACGCCCCAACGAGCCGGGCGGTCTCTATGCCAACGGAATCATCTCCAACAAGTACACCACCAACGACACCTCCATCCCCGTCGTGGTGGATCTTCAGAGTTTCTTGGGCGGCCATTTCGAGTTCCGTATCTGTCCCAACAATAATCCGAAGGTTCCTGTGACGCAGGAGTGCCTCGACGAACACCAGCTTAAAGTCTGGGACGTGTTCAGCCAATTGCCTACATTAAGGTATATGTAAATAGCATATATAACCATAATATATAATTCAAATATCGCCGTGGCGTAGTGGAAATGGTGTCCGCATAGCGATCGGGAGGTTACGGGTCCGATCCCCACAGTGGGAGCGTTCTTTATATCTCCCCCAAAGAAACCAAGTACAGGTTCTAGCCAGGAAACGGACTCAAGAGCGTTCAATAATAAAATAAAAAGGCTTAAAGTAATTAAACTAATGTATGTATTAAGTGTAGATGCTTGTTCGTGGTCTGTGCAAAATAAAGATTTAATTGGTGTGATGAATTGTAAAAAAAAGTGAATCTACGGCTGGAGATACAAAAATAGTCACATATAAGCCTCACAAGATTCTTTTAAGAGATGATACCGGCATTAAAACAACATTTAAACACGTAACAATAACAACCCATTAATAGGAACGTTGTCAGTTTAGACAACTAAGCTTACACGAATAAAATCTAAGCACTTACGATCATTTATCTAATTATATGCAAGAAGCAAACACATTAATGGTTTTACAACAAGGCAATCGCACTTAACATAAATACACAGATGGCATGCTCTAATTGAAATGCAGGAGGTCCATGTCCATCGATGACGTATATTATCGGGGGTCACTGTAAAATATATTCCATACGTATTGTTAGGAGTGATTTAGGTATCAAAGTTATTGAACAGCGACATCTTAACCACTATGGTCGGCATAATTATTATATTCTTAACGTAGGGCAAAATAAGGATCTGCGTTTAAAATCATAAATCTGGAACATATCGTAAAGTAAATGTAATGTTCGCTAACTCATTATGTACCAGTACAAAGATTCCTTATTTATTCTGAACTGCTATAAACTTATCCCGGCATAAACCTGATTTTTGAGAGAAAAAACATACTTAATATCTGGGAAAGACAAAACCCTGATACATTTAAAATCCTTTCAAAATCATGTTAATCAGTCTATTGGAAAGCTGCACGCCCAGTCATAAACCTGGAGAATGTTTTATCAAAGAACTTGAAGTTCGAGCTCACAGCAATTATACATTTATAATCTATATGTTTTTAAAATAAAGAGCATATCAAAGAGCAAAAGGAAGTGAAAAGAACTACTGATATGGACAAATTGTAGCTTTTTTTTGCTCAGCAATTATTATTCCTCAAAACTCGTATCGTTACTTAAATGTGTCGCACGATGATAAATATTGCGGACTCATGGTTGTCTGTTGTACAGGTATTTCCCAAAGCGTCTTGGAATCCAGAGACTCCGTGTGGAGATACCCCGAGGAATGGTGTGCGAACAGTGCGTCCTGCAGTGGAAATGGCAAACCGGTAAGTGACCAGTACATCCTTCAGTGGGAATGGCAAACCGGTAAGTGACCAGTACATCCTTCAGTGGAAATGACAAACCGGTAAGTGACCAGTACATCCTTCAATGGGAATGGCAAACCGGTAAGTGACCAGTACATCCTTCAGTGGGAATGGAAACCCTGTAATGTATGTTGTGGTTTATGTCACTTCTTCAGTGGAGATGAAACATCGGTAATGATTGCGTTTCTTTATGTTGAGTTCTTTAGTGGAAATGGAAAACCGGTAATAATTGCTGCTGTTTATTTTGCGTCATTCAGTGGGAATGGAACAGCGGTAATAATTGTTGTTGTTTATTTTGCGTCCTTCATCGGAAATGGAAAACCGGTAATGATTGTTTATGTATATGTTGCGTCTGTCAGTGAAAATGGCAAACCGGTAATGATTGTTGTGGTTCATGTTGTGTGTTTAGTTCGACGGTTATGAGGTCGCCCCGCACCTGAGTCTGCATTATAAAAGGACACGCAGTGTATAATAGCACTAATGACGTATAGTCTCTTGGATATATTGTCTTGAACGTTTGTGTAATGGAGAAATACGAAGGCACGTATGACGTATGTACATGATTAGATGAAACAGCTGAAATCGAAGGCGATTGTAAGTCGGTTAGACAAAGACACTGAGTTTAAATAATGTTCTGCTTCCTACTACAGTACATGTCGAACATTTATATTTTTGTCAATAGATTAGCTCGCCAGTATAAACATAAGACTCATTATATGCATTGCATGAATATATTAAAACTGGCACTGACTTGCGTTGTATAAATCACAGCGTAATACAATTAGTATACGGTAACGGTGTGATTGAAAACACTAAGACGTACAAAACCGAATACCAATAAGTCTCGCTCTGTGAAAAGGGGACTTAATGCATGTGCGTTAAGTGTCGTCCCAGATTATCCAGTGCAGTCCGCACAAGCTTATTAGTGACGACACTTTCTGCTTTTATTGATTTTTATTTTAAAGTTAGTCTCTTATTAACAATTATCTAGTTTAGTCGGAAAATGTCGTCCCTGATTAGTCTGTGGGAACTGCGCAGGCTCATCCGGGGCGACGCTTTAGACACATGCATTTAGCCCAGTTTTCACGCAGCTCAAATTATCCGTACGCAACCCCTCGACGAAATATTCGAGTTGTATACGTTTATCATTTTGCGAGTTGACACAAAAATGAAGCGAGAAAAGTTAACGTACCGCTGCGTAATTCATCACCTGCTGTATGTGTCATTCTAACAATATCGCCATTGTTACATTATGTACCGCAAGAGTAGATGTTTTCTTTGGCGAGTCACGAAACTGGTTTGGTTTTTCCAAATTAATGTCATGCTATGTCAATCTGTTTGAGACGCGCTCTAAGTAATGCATGTGCGTAAAGTGTCGTCCCAGATTCGCCTGTGCAGTCCGCACATACTAATCAGGGACGACACTTTACACTTGTATTGTAGTTTTCGTTTAGAGAGAAACTCTTGTTTCGTCCCTGATTAGCCTGTGTGTACTGCACAGGCTAATCTGGGACGACACTTTACTCACATTAATTATACCCCGATTTCTCAGAGCGCGACTCATTTGCTATGTCTGTGATGGGCATTTGTCGGTAGCCTGATTACTGAATTTGCGTTGCTTTGAAGGCATGATTGTGTTTTAAGTGTATCGAATGCGTATTGTTTTACATGTTAATGATTCAAGTTAGAAAACGAAACAAAACAATAATTGTATGTTGGTGCTTATTATATGCAATGAAACGGTATAGGACAAGTCAGATACAGATATTTAGTTGTGGCTATTTGTTAAATAAGTCACAGTATGAAAAGGTACACTTCATTTGCACGTTGTCGGTCATCTTCGTTGTATTCATTTCTAGCTCACTTGAGCAAAACTTTCTTATGGTGAGCTTTCGTGACCACCTTCTGTCCGTCGCGATGCCTATACCACGTGACTTTTTAAGATCTGTGTTGGGATAAAACTATCAGCACAAGTGCGACCCAGGTAACAGTTTTAAAGGATGTATTTTTAAATATTTCACTATTTTTAATGGGACCAAGTGCAACCGCGCGTTTGAACGGTTACAAAAATGTCGGATCAGTATGGGGACTTCATATTACAAACGAGCGGTTGCATTTTACTGACAAAATACTAATTTGTTTAAAAAAGTCATGATACTCAAACTCAAAACAATTTATTTAAGTAAATAAAGGCCACCAGCCCAATAATGCACAATTTATACAAACAATATACATTCACATAGTTTCCTTGTAACTACTTGTTACTAACTTACTTACCTTGTTACTTAATAGATATACATGTACATATAAAAACCAAATTATGAATTGATGTTGTTTAACAGATGGTAAACAAAGGTTGTGACTTTATGTGTAAATTTATCATAAGTTGATCCCATTAATGAATAAAAATCGGATATTGAATTTCTACCATGGTACCAATTAAAAAGATATTGGGTACGGCTTTCTCTATATTTTAAACAGTGGAAAAATGCACGAAATTCACAATCAATAACACGTATATTATTTGTATCAAGAAAAAAATTACACAATCTATCATCAAATACAATATTAGATTGTCTACCTATCTCAACATTTAATTTATGATTAGAACATCTAAATTTCGAAAAGGCAAGTTTATGTTTAAATGGTATGTGTTCTAAGGAAAGATATCTTTCTGTATCTAGCATTGTTTTGTAGTACATATAATGGTGACAACGAGAAGAATTGTTTTTATCACTTTGCTAGTTTTGAGTATAACAGTCAGAAATGCGTTGGCGAAATTGTCTGATGAATAAACTAACATCACCAATTTCTTGAAGTATCCATACATATCCATAGCCATAACGAAATAACATTGTTTTGACCTTTGAAGCCCAGCAGTTACTTCCGGAGTCATCTAAAGCTTTTAACATTTTAAAGCATTGTTTAGGGTATCTATGATTAGGCATAATAAGCAATTTACACCAATATTTAATAAAATTGACAAAGTAGGTAACACATAATGGGAGACGCCCACATTCACCATGAACAAGACATGTGTTAGTAGATTTTTTAACACATAAAATTCGTTTACAAAATTTGTTATGTACAACTTCAATTGAGTCAATATATTCGTATCCCCATATTTGTGATCCATAACAAAGGATCGGTTTTATCATACTATCGAACAATATAAATAATTCTTCGATCGGAAAATACCCAAATGATTTTTTCTAATTGTAAAGGGCAAAAAATGCTTTTTGTGCTTGTGCACTTAGCTTTTCATGTGAAGCGTTCCAAGATAATTTTGGTGTAAACATTACCGGTAATCCCATGTATTTATAAATGGAGGTTGTATTTATTTGCGTACCACGGAAATTCCAATGTTCGTAATGCCTTAAAGGTCCACCGTTTCTAAATACAATTATTTCCGTTTTTTGGAGATTAATTTCCAATCCAGTTAAGGCACAAAATTCGTCAATAACATTTAATTGCTGTTGTAATTTAATTGCTGTTTCGGCACAACTAGCTACATCATCGGCGAACATAAGACTTATAATGTCGTGAACTTCATTAGTTATGAATATGCCAGAACCACATTTTTCACGTAACATCGTAGATAATTGATCGATAAATAGTGTAAAAAATCGTCGGGTTTGTCTTCTCACCTTGCCTGTTCCAATATTACATTTAAAAAACTCTGTTATGTTAACTTGTGAAAATACAGTCTGTCGGTTGGGTTGAGTTTTAGTATTTTGGACTTTAACACATGAATATACCTATAGACAACTCTAACGAATGAGCGGGATCTCCACTTCATCCCATTACAAATGGTGAAATATTTAAAAAGACATCCTTAAAAGTGTTACCTAGGTCGCGATTTTGTTGATAGTATTCTCCCAACACAGATCTTAAAAGTCACGTGGTATAGGCACCGTGACTTTTGAGGTTATGTTTTTGATTTGTCGAAATGATATCTCGTCCGAGTTTGAAACTTGCTCACGCGGTTTCAAACACCAGGTCAACACGTCAAATTAAAGAAAGCCCGGCCTGAAAGGGCTATGAACACTCTAGAAGTGACATTTTTGGCAAATCATCGTGAAACTTGCTCAGAGAATGTGTTCTTATGATAACGCAGCGAAGTTCGAAAATGGTTCCGGTCCTTTGGAAAAAAATGGAAGCCAGAGTGCGGGGCAGTTTTCTTTATATGGCTTTAGTGAAACCTTGCAACCAATTTACAAGTCATATTTTTGTATATTCTTAACACATATTGCTTAACAATTTTGTTTGACTATTATATAAGCCGAGTTTAAAAATGCTTTCGATGTGTTCCAAAATATTGCTGTCATGGGAGCCGGCCGTTTTTTCTTATAAGGCCATTGTGCGACCCTGTGAACACTCTAGAACTCTAAAACGTGCTCAAAAAGTGTTCTTATGATATCTGGGCTGAGCAAAAAAGGTTCGTTCCGTTGAGAAAGATTTGCTGAAGGGGAGGTTCCTGTTTTCCTTTACTTATTTTAGTAAAACATTAACAGATTAGAACAGTAAAGTTCCTTTCCGTCGCAGGTGAGCGCCTAAGGGTATTTTGGCTCAATATTCAAAATATATTTTTCAATCGTTCATTTTTTCCAGCCAATAACTGGGGCAAATGCGCTGACAGATCGAGTCGTCTAGGATGCGGCCCACAGGAGGAATTTTACAACTGCGCCGACATTTCTATCGAGGAAACCAGTAACCCTTTTAACATCCCCAGCATCAACGACCTCACCCGGTCCTCTCCCATCGTCTCCAAGAACCCCCTAACCTCAAATATTGATATCGCCTACAACAGCTTAACCGACAACGAATTTCCGATTGCCCCCAATGCGCTGCGTTTTTTGCCTAAGGACATCGTGCAAGCCGGAAATATCGGACCAGTCATTCCGAAGTTCGATTTCTTCGACGCCTCAACTGCTGCACCGAAAACTATAAGTGACAATGTTCAACATAGCAACATCGCTACTTCAAAAAGCGATAAATCGGTGTCCGTCTTAGAATTAAAGTTCAACGGAGAGGTACGGACAGATTCGGCTACCGAAAATGTTTCTACCGGAAACACTGTTGCAGATTCGCAATTAGAATTGATGAATGCTAAAGAATATGCAAAGAACGACACAATCGTCAATGCAACTAAGATGGGCGCTATAATCAACGCTACAACTGACGTAATAGTAAATAATGAGACCGTCACAGTCAACTCTACCAATGACTTTAACACTTCAACCACGGGATCAACGACTGAAGGCAACATAACACTTGAACATAATAACGCAACTGTAGCGGTAGTAGCTGTTGAAACAACTGCTATAGAACAAAATAACGCAACGGTAGCGGAAGTAGCTGTTGAAACAACTGCTATAGAACAGACTAACGCAACTGTAGCGGTACAAGCTAATGAAACAGCCGCTGCAGTACCTGAAAAAGTACCTGTCGCAGTAGCTAAAGAACCAGAGGTCACTACTGAAAAGATAAACAGAGGAGGAATAGCCATTTCTGCTTTTGGTGAGAATACTCATTTGAGATGAACTATTACATATTCGTATAGATATTTCAACAAGTAAAATAATGTGCTTTAGTTAACATTATCAAAATATTTGAGAACATAGGAATGGAAACATTATAGGTCTGTCTTTACTAAGAGTAGGGCAATTTACCGGAAGCAAAACTAGATTGACGCCTTGTTGCTAGTTATCTCATGGTGTCGTTGCTTGTTTTCAGCCATTGGCGACGTCTCTCTCGGAGGAATGTCAGTGGTCGTCGGTATGGGAGCCGGAAACGGAACCAAAGAGGCATCGTAAGTATCATAGTGCATGACATTGTCTTATCACTGATCTTACGACAAATTTATACGAAAACAAATATCGTCAATATGTTCCACAAACAATTTTTCTAACTCTCCATTTTCCAATGTAACTTAAGTACAATTTGGTTAAAAAAATCAACAACTTCAAGATACAACATAGAATCAGCCCGATTGATTTGTCAACGTATTTCGTCTAGACAATGTACGCCATGTGAGTGTATTAAATAATATGTTAGTCAATCTTTAGGTACTTCAAACAATTCCCTTGTTTGAAAATGGTTACCCTGTTATTTGTCTTCACAAGCTTTCACGTTAGTGGATTACCAACATGGGAAACATTGGAGGGGGGGGGGGTGGGGTGTTATGATTCACTGCACCCATTATCTAGGAGTAAGTGTTTAATTAAAAAAAGTAGCACGTAACTTAACTTTCTGACGAATAAAAGATGAATTGCTTGGACATTCATTTTACTTCTCACCCAGTAACGACGCGGCGCCAGAGACAAACAATCGAGTCCGACGCCAGGCGGGCCGCATGCCCCCACCCCCGGGACAGGATGGTCAGGCCCCGGTCTCCTTTGGGGGCCTCATAGGGGACTCATTCGGGTCCAGCGCAACCAGGACGCAGCACGTTTTTATGACGTCATCGGACTTTCAGCAACGTAAGGGTTTTAGTTTTAACCTATTTGTTTTAGCTCGATAGCAGCGAAAGCAGAAGGCTTATTTTAAACGCTCCGACAGTGGGGGTCGAACCCGTGACCTCCAGGTCGTAAGGGGGACACCATATCAACTACGCCAACGGCGACCTTAACGTTAGGGTTTACTCATTCACGCTTTGCCTCTTGTTTATGGTTTTTATGTAGTGATAACGGAATATAGCCCGTGTGTTGGAATTGTGGCTTTCATTGTTAATATATTACTTAGTGAGTGCCAAATTACCAATCACATTCTGTTACTAGAGATGTGACGTCACTGCCAACATCATATTCGTAAGCGCACAGTCCGCAGACGAATGCAATCATTTCTAAATGAGCATATTTCTTGCTTTACGAGGGTCATGTTTTCACGTGATAACGTTAACATCGTGTTAATTTCATCATTTCTTACCATTATAAACATGTATAGATGAATGCGCAATAAAATGAGTGTAATTGCGTCGTCGTGTATTTTCTATGAGATCTCCACTTATACGTTTGTTTTCTTTACTGTGTGTAATAGGTGGTGGTTCATCCAAAACCGATCCCGGTAACACAGAGGCTCTAGGGGAATTCGACGCCATGGGCAGCCCAATGAGCCCAAACAGAGCCAAGCCGATGGGCGGCATCGATCTTCAAATACAGAACACCCAGACAGATTACGCAAACGAAATGGGCCAATCGCCTCTAGAGTCTACTGCGCCACTCGGATCTTTAAAGATTCCTAAGCCGCCTAGACAGTCTACCGCTGAACTACGCGCCGCTATTCAAGGTCGGTTTTGGAACAGAAAATATGTTAACATATATATGCGCCTCGCTGTATGAAAAGGGGGTTTAATGTATATGCGTAAAGTATCATCCCAGATAAGCCTGTGCAGTCCGCACAGGCTAATCAGGGACGATACTTTCCGCGCTCATGGTATATTTTGTTTCAATGAAATCTTTTTAGTCAAAAATCCAGTTCAGGCGGAAAGTGTCGTACCTATTTGCCTAATAGGGATCTGGGATGACACTTAACGCACATGCATTAAACCCCCTTTTCACAAAGGCTCATATGAAAAGACCATTTTTATCGCGTGCGCCGGGATTTTCTCCCACATGGCATTGTCCGAGAGGACTTATTCGTTTCGTTGCTTTTCGAGCGATATACAGAAGTCCCGTTTTATATCACCTATTACACTGTACCTTAGTTTTAAATGAAAGTCTCAGGTTAAAGACGAGTAAGGCCTGAACCGGGGATCGAACCTGGCGCCGGTGTTTTACCACTAGAAAACGGGTCAGCTCTGACTCATTAATTTAAACCTATTTATTTAAGCTCGAATGCATAGAAAGCCTTAGGCTTATATGAAATGCTCTCGATTACGTTTCCTGGGACTAGAACCAGTACTTGGTGTCTATGGGGGAGATCTAAAGAAACGCTCCCAAAGTGGGGATCGAACCCATGATCTCCTGATCTCTAGGCGGACACCATATCCACTACGCAACGGCGACCTTTTTGACTTTTTAAATTTAGTATTTGTATTCTCGACTGGTCAACATTTAAAAGCCCTCAAAGTTTCGTGTTCTTTAAGCGAATAATTCAAAAGAATGTTCATCCGATGAAGTATTTTTGAAATCCACTATAATCAATTGTCTGCTTATTCTTTACAAGAATTAACCAATCGAATCCATCGAAATTCTTTAGACAAAAACACGTTAACAATTCTTCAAAATATACAAACACAGTGAATACATTGCATTTGAGTCGCGATCTAAAAAGGGGGGATTAGATGCATGTTCGAAAAGCTTCGCCCCATATTAGCCTGTGCAGTCCGCACAGGCTAATCATAGACAACACTTTATGCCTAAACTGGATTTTCGTCAAGAAGAGTATTCCTTTTTACGGAAAATACAATAAAGCGGAAAGTGTCGTCCCGGACTAGCATGTGTGGACCGCACAGGCTAATCTGGGACGACACTTTACGCACATGCATTAAACCCTATATTGACAGAGCGAGTAAATATTTATGTTTTTTTTCCAATGGTAGATGCCCCACTGATCTCCTCGTCTGTTTCTGGAATGAGCAAGAGTAACTCGCCGGCCGACCTGCTGGGAGCAAGCTACATTGATGGTAAACATATTTACTCAGTCAGTAGGCTTGATTGTGCACTAATTGTCTCAGTCAGTAGGCTTGAGTGCGCACTATTTTTCACAGTCAGTAGGCTTGATTGTGCACTAGTTTTCACAGTCATTAGTCTTGACTGTGCACTATTTTTTACAGTCAGTAGTCTTGATTGTGCACTATTTTCCCCAGTCAGTAATCTTGACTGTGCACTATTTTTTACAGTCATTAGTCTTGATTGTGCACATTTTTTCACAGTCAGTAGTCTTGATTGTGCACCATTGTTCACAGTCAGAAGTCTTGAATGTGCACTATTTTTCACAGTCATTAGTCTTGATTGTACACTTTTTTTCACAGTTAGTAGACTCATTGTTCACTATATTTATCAGTCAGTAGTCTTGAGCTTGCACTTTTTTTCTAATGCAGTAGTCTTGACTGTGCATTATTTTTCACAGTCAGCAGTTTTGATTGTGCACTATTTTTCTCAGTCAGTAGTAATGATTGTGTTTTCATTTTCACAGTCATTAGTATTGATTGTGAACTATTTTTCACAGCCATAAGTCTGGACTTTGCACTATTTTTCACAGTCATTATTCTTGATTGTGCAATATTTTTCTTAGTCAGAGTTCTTGATTGTGCACTTTTTTACAGTGATTAGTCTTCATTGTGCACTATTTTGCACAGTCAACAGTCTTGATTGTACGTTACTTTCACAGTCAGGAGTCTTCAGTGTGCGCTTTTTTTCACAGTCAATCGTCTTGATTGTACACTTTTTTCACAGTCAGTAGTGTTGATTGTGCACTTTTTTTTACAGTCAGTAGTCTTGATTGTATTCTATTTTTCGCAGTCAGAAGTCTTGATTGTGTCCGATTGTTTACAGTCAGTAGTCTTGATTGTACACTTTTTTTCGCAGTCAGTAGTCTTGATTGTACGCAATTTTTCTAAGTCAGTAGTCATGATTGTGTACTATTTTTCTCAGTCAGTAGTCTTGATTGTGTACTATTTTTCTCAGTCAGTAGTCTTGATTGTGTACTATTTTTCTCAGTCAGTAGTCTTGATTGTGTACTATTTTTCTCAGTCAGTAGTCTTGATTGTGTACTATTTTTCTCAGTCAGTAGTCTTGATTGTGTACTATTTTTCTCAGTCAGTAGTCTTGATTGTGTACTATTTTTCTCAGTCAGTAGTCTTGATTGTGTACTATTTTTCTCAGTCAGTAGTCTTGATTGTGTACTATTTTTCTCAGTCAGTAGTCTTGATTGTGTACTATTTTTCTCAGTCAGTAGTCTTGATTGTGTACTATTTTTCTCAGTCAGTAGTCTTGATTGTGTACTATTTTTCTCAGTCAGTAGTCTTGATTGTGTACTATTTTTCTCAGTCAGTAGTCTTGATTGTGTACTATTTTTCTCAGTCAGTAGTCTTGATTGTGTACTATTTTTCTCAGTCAGTAGTCTTGATTGTGTACTATTTTTCTCAGTCAGTAGTCTTGATTGTGTACTATTTTTCTCAGTCAGTAGTCTTGATTGTGTACTATTTTTCTCAGTCAGTAGTCTTGATTGTGTACTATTTTTCTCAGTCAGTAGTCTTGATTGTGTACTATTTTTCTCAGTCAGTAGTCTTGATTGTGTACTATTTTTCTCAGTCAGTAGTCTTGATTGTGTACTATTTTTCTCAGTCAGTAGGCTTGATTGTGCAATATTTTGCTCAGTCAGTAGTCTTGATTGTGCAATATTTTGCTCAGTCTGTAGTCATAATTGTTCGCTATTTTTCTCAATCAGAGGTGTTGAGTTTGCATTAATTTTACAGTCAGTACTCTTGATAGGGTAATATATTCAATGGTCTTTTGCGTCGAGCTGTAGTTAGATTTATCCCAGCTGGTGCAGCTTAAATTTCACTGTGTATATAATTCATTTGGTATGTATTGGTCATGAAAAGTATTCTTGATTCCGGTAGGCCCGGATTACAGTTTTCTGTTCAAACAAGAAAATATCGAATAATACAAAACAGAAACCATAAAAAAAGAAGTTAAAAAAAATCAACAATATGACGTCTTTAAACTGAACGTGAACGCATTATTCCACTTTGTGGAGATACAAAATGGGTAAACCAACATGTCTTTAACTCATCGGCGATTGAAACAAAAAAGATAAGTTAGACAATATTCTACATGCATGATGTCTCTACAATTTCAGAACTGTCGGAGGGTCAGTCTAACCAGGCCGAAACATCGACCGCCGCGCGCCACGGAACGATGATCGTCAGTGCAGATCAACCAATCAAAGGATCCGGCGGTTCAAAAGTGGAATACCTCTCGGATAGAACAGGTATTCCGATTGGTCGATTTAAAATCCAATGCTTTTTTTACAACAAGGTTTAATTGAGAACGAACTCGAACGAATTGGAGTCAATGTTGTTCATTGTTCAATGTAGTTTTATTTCTTTTTGTTACCAGGCTCGTCAATTTCGGAGTCTATGGGCGACACGCGGGCGGAAATACGCAGTGCCACCATGGGGATGAGCAGATTCGGCTACCAGCCAACCGCAGAGCAGGTGCTCGCCGGGAATGTGGGAATGGATCACCCCACACGACAGATTGACAATACCGACCAGGAAACTTCTGGAACCGCTGCCAATGACGCCGCTAGAGCGGTTCCCAGCATTTTGACAGCCATCCTAGGTAACTTTTGTATAAGTTTAATGGTTCGTGGTCCTGTTGCAAACCTTATTAGCAGTTAACATTTTTTATGGTATGTGTTTGTGTAAATACTTTAAACAATTAATACTTTTGGGACCTTTATGTTCGTGGTTTGAACGACCCACAAATATAAGTGTCAACACATAATTATATCTCACACGATTTGTTTTAAGTTTGAATTTGAAACGAGACCTTTTTTTCACATACAGATGATATTAATTGTATCCGATTCCTTCCAATTAATCCAGTCCCCCCCCGGATATGAGACTATATTTCATGCTAAACATTTTTATTTCTATTTCCGAATAATATAAAAAAATGTATAGTTAATATGAACATGATGAATACAAAAACACACAACCACGTAAAATTATAAACGTAAGACACATATGTTTGGACTGTACCTCAAACCAATCATATACTTTTTTTATCGTACCAGGCGCTGGTGCGAATTCCCAAGTCACTGACGCACAATTAGATCCTGCAGTGCAGAAGACCAGAGAAAACCTCATTCGTCAACTAGGCGAGGCCATGGGAGTCATTGGCGATAACCCATTGGTTGGGGGAGGATCTAATACCGTAAGCATGGGCGTAGTCGTTACAAATGATGTAAAGGTAGGTGGAGTCGGGAAAAATGATGTCAAAGTGGGCGGAGTCAGGACAAATGATGTAAAAGTGGGAGGAGTCGTGACAAATGAAGTAAACGTGGGCGGAAACGGAGGAGGAATTTCGCCCACCAGCAGAAGCGGCAATGCGGTGTTTGGATTGGGAAGCGTCGGAATGACCGGTGTGAACTTGCCTCCTCAACGAAACCAGACAAACGGTGCCAGCGCCAACTCTCGTACGCAAAAATCTAGTTCAAATATTGTTCAGCAGCAAGATTCGACCCTCGAACAAGGAATGTTCGACACAGCAATAACTCCGTCAAAGCCAAGCAATTCTCAAACGTCTTCAAGCTCTGTAACCTCTGTAAAGGTGTCGACCGTTGGTTCCGAGGCGGCGGATATGTCAGGTCTAAAAATCCTACAACAGGCTGGGCTTGACCTGGCTACACTCAGAGCTGCGGGTATTGACATCAACTCTTTGATGGGCAACGTGAATATGGGAACACCTATCTCGAAACCAGCAGTACCAGAGGTTATTCCGACTCGACGGACAGCAACCAATGTGACTATAAAGAAAACTACAAATCAGGTTGCCACGGCACCGAAGCCTTCGCCTACAGAGCCTGCTTCAGGTAAACGTTGAAGCTAAAATATCGTCTAAACATGTATATTTGGAACTATATTATTTGCTACTGTAAACAAAAAGTTGACTCAAATCGAGCTACCTTTTTTTAACTTATTCGGAAATATTTTCTTCGTTAGTTCTCTTACCTTTATTCTTTATTTAAATTATTAAATTTAGTCTACAAGGGTTCGCATCTTTTAAAACAAGAAGAATTTAAATATGTATCACTTTATAATAATTCTCATTACTATTGATTAATAATTTGTTTCTTTATTAGTAAAAACGCCTGCAGAGCCGAAACCAACAGACGTGATCGACATCGGTACTGCCGGGCTGACGCTCGAGGAAATGATGGCGATTCTAAATATGGAACAACAGACCCAGACCGGTGGTTCTGCAACAGACATCGGCGCTGAAAGTAGCATGACCAAACGGGCGGTGAAAACTACTGACCAGCCAATTTCAACAACCGGAAGTAGCCAACAACGAACTGATAACGCGGTTGGAGCGCTTAAAACAAAGACGGGAGCTCAATCGGCAAACAACAAAATCGGTATGTTTGGAACAGGTACTGATTATCAGGCTGCCATCACCAATGTAAAGAATGAAATCGGTACCTTAGCATCGGGTGTTGATTCTCAGATTGCAACCAATGAAATCGACATGTTTGGATCCGAAACTCAAGCTGTAAATAACGGCATAGGAAGTTTTAGCACTGCTACAGGAGTATCACAGAACACGAAAACATCGACGTCCGCATCGTCTACCTCTTTTTCAAGCACTAAACCAAAGGATGGTCCAACTTTTGGTACACTGACGATAAAAACGCAAATGCAAGAAAGCGCACAATCTCAAGAAAATAATCCTAATATGAAGTATTCACCGAAACCTAAAAGTGCTCCGTTCGATACCGTTCTTATGGAGGCGAAAGCTATTCCGACTGATATACAAAAGAACACAGAACAAACGTCCATTTCTACTGAAGTACAAAAGAATACAGGACAAATGTCCGTTTCTACTGAGGTACAAAAGAATACAGGACAAATGTCCGTTTCTACTGAAGTACAAAAGAACACAGGACAAACATCAAGTACGGCAGCGGGTGCAAAGTCAAAATCTGTAACTCAAGAGGGGTCGCAGACATTGTCCCTTACTCAAGAAGATCTCGCAATGCTTCAAAACGACCCACTTCTAGATCTTTTTGGCGGCGATATGGTCGCTCTGCAACGCTTCATAACCACTGGAATTATTGATGGTGCAGAAACTTCAACAACCCCGAAGGGCGACATTTCGGCGGCAGTTTCCGCCGTCACATCGACAACAAACACAAAGGCTGTTCAGTCACCACAACAGGCAAGCCAGGGGAAAAACAATACACAATCGACTATGATGACAATGGAAAAACTTTTTACTACAAATATTAACAACCCGCAAGACATGGGACCAGACATAAGTCAAGCTGAACTAGCTGCTATGGAGCAGTACATGATTTCTCAAGGTTTGTTTGGCAGAGTCGGAGTGAATGGCATAATAGAAAACCCTAAATCAGCAACTGGCAATGTCGACTTAGGAGCCAAAGCGACAGCAAGTATATCCACACAGGGGCAAATTACTGTCAATAATGCTAAACAAGACACAGATTTGGAGACACTGATGAAAACTATTCAATCATCTGGGACCAATGTGAACGCTGCATCGCATACGATAAGCTTGGCCGATATTCTTTCAGGGAACGTTAATATGCATGCTTCGTTAGATACAAGTGCGAAATCAAAGAGCACAACTGTGGAACAGACACAGACCAACGCCAACTTGGTTGGACTCTTTGATACAAGTGCGAAATCAAAGAGCACAACTGTGGAACAGACACAGACCAACGCCAACGTGGTTGGACTTGATGCATTGACCTCTGGTGCAGATATGTCAGCTGAACCAACTGTTAGTTCTTCCGCAAGTACAGCTATTGTCACCACATCACGACTCTCCGGTAGTATGGCGATTGACACGCCCACTACTACATTAGCAACAGTAGCAAAGGACCACAAGCAAGCCGTTGACGCCGTATTACCCCAGCCTGGAATGATAAGTGAACCGGTGTTTGATTCACAGAGTAGCAAAACAGTCGGCGTTATTCCAACTCAACAGTCAACACTAGTGACAACAATTGAGACAAATATTGGAACGAGCACTAAAAACAACGGACAGAAGCAGCAACCGACATTAGCGACAGATACAATGACAATTTCTAGTAATAGGAATTTCAATGAAGTGCAATCGAATTCCCAATCTTCTTCAGCAAAAGCAATCAATGAAGTGCAATCAAATTCCAAATCTTCTTCAGCAAAAGCAACGACGACGACGCAAGTTGAGAAGTCACCTAGTTTCAATGAACAACAATACACGTCAATGGAAAGCCAGGCCCAGCGAGAAATACAGATTTTGATTCAGCGCCAGAGAGAAGAACTCCGGCTGCTAGAGGACCAGAAACGAGAACAACAAAACCAGTTAGTGGCTGAGAAACAGAGAATGGAATTCGTAAGACAGCAGATGGCTTTGCGCAAACAACAAATGGAAATCGATGCAATGAGACAAGAACAATTGCGACAACAGCAGCTCTTGGAACAGCAGAAGAACCAAATGGAACGCGACAGGATGCGTTTAGAACAGGAACGTATCCAAGCCATTTCTATGGCAGAGAAAAAGGCAGCTGAAGAGGAAAGGTTGCGTCTGGAAAGACAGCAACTCTTGGCGGAACAAGAAAAGCAACGTCAAGCGCAAATAGCTCTTCAAAAAGCTGAAGAAGAACGAAGGCAGCAGTTCGAAATTCAGAAACAGCAGGAAATAGTGCTGGCTCGGCAAAAGGCGATTGAAGAAGAAAAGCAACGAATAGAGCTTGAGCGAATACAGCAGGCAGAACTAGCAAAGCAAAAGGCGTTGGAAGAAGAGAAAAGACGGATGGAAGAGGAACGCAGAAAGGCGGCAGCAGCAGAGGAGGCGAGAATGTTAGCAGAAATACAGGCTTATATGGTACAAGAGGAGAAGACAAAGGCAGCTGCTGATAAAGCTGCTGCGGACAAAGCTGCGGCTGAAAAGGCTGCTGCTGCGAAAGCTGCGGCTGAAAAAGCAGCTATGTCGAAAACAGCAGTATCGTCGTCCTTGAATATCACGGCACTTTCTGCAGGGCTATCCAGTGCAGACGCTCAAATGCTTGCTTCCTTATTAAATGGCCAAACAAACCCGGCTGGTATTTCGTCGGGTCTTGCTGCATTGGGTCTTGATGCGAACACGCTTATGAAAATGATCGGTCAACCTCTGCCAACCGCGCCGGTGATGCTAACAACCCCAGCGCCTAGAAAGATACCAATAAGACCGGATCCACAAACAAGAAATGAAGTAAGGCAAATCTTCCTTGACAACATGAGACCTGGGGTCGATCCATTGTCCATACTTGTAGGATTCACTCCGGAAAAATTAATGCGAGCTGGCGTCAATCCAATGATCGCACAAAGTGCTGATCTGGCACAAATAGTTCCAGTTGTAGAACGAACTCTTGGTATTCAACTTAAAATGCTTCCAACTCGAGGCGGACCAAGAGGTGTAGGAGGACCTATGGGACAACCGGATCCATTCGGCGGACTTCCAACGCCTACGGATGGTAACCAGAGGCGTCAATTCCTGCTCGAGCAAAGGATGATGAATGAAATGATGCAGGTGTTTGGATTAGCGCCTGAACCTCTGGAACCGGGTGACCCGGGCTATCGAGGACCTGGTGCCACCGGGCCAGGAGGTGCTGCTGGCGCAGGTGGTGCCGCGGCTGGTCCCTTTGATCCCGAAGCAGCTGCGCACGGGCGTATGGGAGGGCCGGGAGGAGCATATCCAGACATGGCTGGAATGGGAGGAATGGATATGGCGGGTATGGGCGGAGGGATGGGAGGGGCGGCTGGAGGAGCAAGGGCCGTAGCGCCAATGATGGAAATGCTCGGGTTGTAGAGCCGAAGATCTGAAAAGACCGATTCAGAAAGATTAGAGAGTCGGTAAATTAGAACATTGCGTCGATTTGCAGAAGATCACGACGTTTTCCGTTTACTTGAAGAGGTGATACACTTCATATGGACAGCTTTTCGAATCACAGAAACCTACGTATTTTTGTTAAAATATTTCGATGTTTAAGAGGTATGCATGTTATATATGAAGTGTGGAAACACCGAAGCACTTTCCGGTATCTTGGAAGAGCTGACATTTTTAAAATGTTATTAATGTTTATGATCTGGTATTATCTCTTGAATGAAGAAACAATACAACTTATAAATGAAAATAACGATGAATCGGTAGACGTTGATATACAGATTGCATCGGAAATAAGTACCGGAAAATGGTTTGTGAAGATTCGTTTTGGACGATTTATAGATACTTTTCACGTGTTTCTCTGAGGAAATTTAATGAATGAAGTATTATATATTGTATAATTTAATCATGTGTGAACAAATTAAGTACAAAATGTATTTATGTTCGTTAAAATGACTCCTAGTACTGTGACGTACACCAAAAGGTATGAGACCAACAGCAATCAGTGTCGACAAAAAGCTACCGCGTCATCAAGATCTAATAAACATCAGTGTCAACAAAAAGCTTTCGCGTCATCAAGATCTAATAAACATCAGTGTCGACAAAAAGCTTTCGCGTCATCAAAATCTAATAAATATCAGTGTCGACAAAAAGCTTTCGCGTCATCAAGATCTAATAAACGTCAGTGTCGACAAAAAGCTCCCGCGTAATCACGATCTAATAAACATTACGATTATATGAATACTATTTTGTTTCGTCAGTATTTAAACTCATATTTTCATCCTAAAGCCTGTGTACTACATCATAGCTCGCTTCGGAATAAACATATCATGCTCTTTGGTTTGCTTTACTAAATTCGATCACGTTGTGTTTAAACGTCTGGGCCCATATTCACAAAGCTTCTTTGGGAACACTTGTTGAAATTCCTAAAAATCATGAAGTCTATGGCTGTGTTATTTTTTTTGTAATTGAACATTCATATGTTTTCAACAAGTAAATATTGCTACATTGATTGATATTTCAACCTTTTGTGAACTGAAAACATAAGATTTCTCACAACAAAAACTTGATCTGAAATTTTCCATGAAGTTCAACTTAAGTTAAGATTTCCCTTATGCGCTTTGTGAATATCTGCCCTGGTATGCATATAAACGGCCCATTTATTACACGGTGGAGCGTTATCAAATTGAGTCTGTTTAAATGTGTATGTTTGTTATTTGTATTCGTCTGGCTATGAAATAATTATAATCATGCCCCTAAATGTGTTAATATGTTATTAGAAACTTAAATGCATGTGTAAGTAGATTAAAACTTGTTTATAATAGTATGTAGAAAATACAACAAACTGAATGAACATGGAATGATGTATTTTAAATATAATTGTTTGGTTTGTTTAAAAGAAAGTTAATAAAAGATTTATTCGTATGTACAAATAGTTTTACAATAAATGTAATTCAAATAGATCATTAAAATTCGATTATACATTGACGCCCTAAAATGACATCAATATATCTAAAAAAAAAAATCCAAAATCAAACGGAACAAGATTTCAAAACAGATAACATGTTGTTGAATAAAACAAGAGGGTCAAATACCCTTAGAAGCTCACCTGAACCCATTAATGAACAAAATTAAATTAGCACGTAGCGTTAACAAGGTTTCAAACAACAATTTTAAGGAAAACTGTCCAGACATGCTTTGAAACAAACCACAATCATTTTAAAACTACTGTTTGTGTTCTGAGCAAGTTTAATGAGTGTGTAAAAAATGTCACTAGCAGAGTGTTCAAACTGTAGCCACATAAGGCAAACTGCCTAGCCTCATGGCGAAATGTTTTCAATGGACCTCAGTGATTTCTAACAAATATGATTTTTGTTTCGTTTGACATAGAAACCTTGTGTTTGATTCGGCTAAGATATAACTGGAACAAATGTTATGGCCAAGTTTAATGAAGATTGTGTTATATATTGGGCCTCTAAAGTGTCCAGAAGCCCCACATGAATCTATATAAAACTCGCATGAGATAGCATTTGGGATAATTTATGCCCAAGATTGGGAAGTCAATGTGGCCTGTAAAAGGTTCAAAATGTAAATGTTGACGACGGACAAAAGGTGCGATACATGTATAAGCTCACCGAAAATATAAAATAGTTTTATAAGAAGTGGTACCCGACAATCTACGAAATTGAGAGTTTTTCCAAATACCAATAATTTTCGCGTGTAAAGATTCAATTGATGTACAAAACATCTTTTTGTGAAATCTCCACTTTTTCGAGCAAGTTTGTTCATACAACACAAACAAAATAAAAAAAGTCTTGGTTCAGGGAACATGGCCAGAAAAATGTAGGAGAGATGGTAGTTTATTTTTTATTATTTTTTTTTTTTTTTCCTAANCATTCAAGAAGCATATGGTATTTGGTGTAAATATGGGTTCCCCTAGTTCTACACTTAAAAAATGTCTTGTTATTATCAATTTCCTCCACATTCAACACTGTGCACTGGGCCCGTATTCACCAAACAATTCTTAGACTTAAGTCTAAGAATACAGAACATTCTTAAAATTGAAATCTTCAAGAATTGCATTTTAATTTAAGGCAAACTTGGCATCAACCACCTTTTTGCATATCATTCTTCTTGTATAATATTTTTTTAATGACATAATTTCCAGTGGTCACCTATTTATATTTGGACATATTTTTCCTAGTTCTTAATCTATAATATATTCTTAAGCCTTAGAATTGGTTGGTGAATACAGGCACAGGACTTCAAACAAACTTCCCAAGGCCACTATTTTGTTTTACCTCTTACGTTCTGAAGTTAATGCCAACAACAATTTCAGGTTAACATATGTAACACACATTTTATACATACAAAATGAAAAATATTTACAAACTCTAGAACGAAATCATTAATAAAGATCAATGTTTGACAATTAACAGAAAACAATGTACATGTACAGAATACAATTTTAGACAATGAGACAATGTGACATTAATAAAATGCACTTCACTTAGTTAAGTACAGCCAATTTTAACAGTTTTTTTATTGGCCAAAAATACAGATTCAAATCGGTGGTCGCAACCAATGCTTCATATACATATAATCATTTTTAAATTCAAGAAACCAGGAAATCTTCTTTATCTCACAGAAAATGCATGAAATGACATACATTTAAGAAATGAATTCCCATTAGCTATACTGTTCTTTCCATTTTAAAGGTTTACAAGAGATGTGTTTGTCAGAAACACAATGCCCCCTAGTGCGCCGCTTTGAAATAAAATGTCCATATATCATTTGGCAGGTTTAGAAATTATCTCCCTTTTAAAGCTTATTACTTCCCTTGGATTGTGCTTTTTGACTTGACCTTGAAGGATGACCTTGACCTTTCACCACTAAAAATGTGCAACTCCATGAGATACATATGCATGCCAAATATCAAGTTGCTATCTTCAATATTTCAAAAGTAATGACCAAACTATAACCAAAGTTAAAGTTTTGTGACAGAATGACAGACAGACAGGCCAAAAACAATATACCCCCTCTTCTTCAATGAAGGCTCCATGAAAAGTATCAGTTTTCCTTTAAAGAAAGACTTGATTTCATTTCTTAACAAAAATCAATTACTTTGAAACAGTTTTACATACATTATCATGACATATCATATTGCTTAAATGACCAGACACAAACCAATTCAGCTGCCATATTGATATTTAATTTAGTGTCACTTCATCAGGGGTTGTTTGGCATATAATTAATCTAATAATAAAATGTTTAACCTTACATTTTTCCTACCGTTTTCCATTGTGAAATGACATGAGAGATTTAACTTGAAAAAAGAAAAGTTATTTAAACAAGATGTGTTTGTGAAACACTTTGTCCCCTTTGAGCGATTTTGACCAATATATTTGACCTTTGACCTTGAAGGATGACCTTGACCTTTCACCACTCAAAATTAGCAGCTCCATGAGATACACATGCATGCCAAATATCAAGTTGCTATCTTCAATATTGCAAAAGTTATCATTTTGACCCATATATTTGACCTTTGACCTTGAAGGATGACCTTGACCTTTCACCACTCAAAATGTGCAGCTCCATGAGATACACATGCATGCCAAATATCAAGTTGCTATCTTCAATATTGCAAAAGTTATGGCCAATGTTAAAGTTTTCGGACGGAATCGCAGACTGACAGACAGACGGACTGACAGTTCAACTGCTATATGCCACCCTACGGGGGGGGGGCA
>VMBQ01003171.1:80910-92553 GCA_007657795.1 Dreissena rostriformis
AATTTGGTAGAGGACTATAAGATGTCACTACATACCAAATTTGGTAGCCCTAGGCCCAATGGTTATGGACGAGAAGATTTTTAAAG
This sequence comes from Dreissena rostriformis, assembly GCA_007657795.1. NCBI lineage: Eukaryota > Metazoa > Mollusca > Bivalvia > Myida > Dreissenidae > Dreissena > Dreissena rostriformis. The sequence continues at coordinate 80,997 of VMBQ01003171.1, forward strand.
TTTGCACAAAATAGCCCCAATTTAAGCATATGTTCAATTTTGTGACCCCTGGGGAACGGTCAAATTTGATCCCAGGGTCTTAATTTGAACAAACTTGGTAGAGGACTATTAGATGTCACTACATACCAAATTTGGTAACCCTATGCCATACGGTTATGGACAAGAAGATTTTTAAAGTTTGCACAAAATAGGCCTTATTTAAGCGTTTGTTCATTTTTGTGACCCCCGGGGCAGGGTCAAATTTGACCCCAGGGGCATAATTTGAACAAACTAAGTAGAGCACTATTAGATGTCACTACATACCGAATTTGGTAGCCCTAGGCCCTATGGTTATGGACAAGAAGATTTTTAAAGTTTGCACAAAATAGGCTTTATATAAGCATATGTTCAATTTTGAGGCCCCCGGGGCAGGGTCAAATTTAACCCCAGGGGCATAATTTGAACAAATTTGGTAGATGACTATTAGATGTCACTACATACCAAATTTGATAGCCCTAGGCCCAATGGTTATGGACAAGAAGATTTTTAAAGTTTTCACAAAATAGGCACCATAGAAGCATATGTTCAATTTTGTGACCCCCAGGGCAGGGTCAAAGTTGACCCCAGGGGCATAATTTGAACAAACTAAGTAGAGGCCTATACAATGTCACTACATACCAAATTGTGTAGGCCTTGGCCTAATGGTTATGGACAAGAAGATTTTTAAAGTTTTCACAAAATAGGCCCTATTTAAGCATATGTTCAATTTTGTGACCCCCGGGGCAGGGTCAAATTTAACCCCAGGGGCATAATTTGAAAAATTTGGTAGAGGACTATAAGATGTCACTAAATACCAAATTTGGTAGCCCTAGGCCCAATGGTTATGGACAAGAAGATTTTTAAAGTTTTCACAAAATAGGCCTTATATAAGCAAATTTTCAATTTTGTGACCCTCGGGGCAGGGTCAAATTTGACCCCAGGGGTAAAATTTAAACAAATTTGAAAGAGGTTCACCCCAGGAACATTCCTGAGAAATTTCATCAGAATTGGACCAGTAGTTTAGGAGAAGAAGATGTTTGAAGAAAAAGTTAATGCACGCACGACTATGACATAAGCCCCGCTGGCCTCTGGCATACAATTTAACATGATTTTCAAAGGGACTACACACGTGTCAAAATGCGTATCTAACAGGTGAAGTGATAAGTTAGCTAAAAGCAACATGTTAACGCTGGACAGCGGACGCTGGCGACAATATCTTGCCCTTGAGCATGTTAGGCTCAAGAAAGCTAAAAAGAAGAAAAACTAGATGTCCAATTACTAATTTAATACCTATTTTACTGATGAAAACACGATTATAGATATATATTTTCTCACAATAACAATCAACAAAAATAAAGTGTACATTTTATATTTTGAACATGCCTCGCAAAATTCATGGGTATATATTATGGCAATAAAAAATGAAAATAACGGAACATTTAATGAAATGTTGTAGATTTAACGTGTTGACATGAAAACAGCTTAAAATTGAACCACGTTTTTTTAAGTTCTAAACAAGAAAAAGTTCTAAACAAGAACAAGTCAAAAACTCATATGTTTGTGTTTGTGTATAAATATTTTGTTTAAAATATTAAAAGAGAAATAAAATGGAATCTGTGAAATGCATGATTGCCAGCTTTTATGTGGGAAAATCTCATCTAATTATGGTAAAATTAGACACAATTTGATAAAATATGCGTGATTCAAGAAGTTGCCAATTTGATCTACACTGATCCTTCTATTGTATAATACGACAGCACAGTTCTAATAAATCTTCTAACACAATCATTACATTTTAACCGATAAACTCTTGTAACAAGTGTACAACAGTGTCGAAGATCTTTGTACAAGTCTCAATGGTAATGTTAAATGCTTAAAATATAAATGAACGGCTAAAACTAGCATAAAAATCAAGGCAATCGGTTACAGTAAAAAATGTCCAATTGTTGAAAATACTTCGGAAAAATATTGCCATTTGTATATAAAAACACATTTTCAACCGTGATCTGTACACTATATACAAACAGAAATTCTAAAACAAAGTGAACTATTTACAAAAACATGTACATAATGGAGTGTTGCAAAACATTTTTAACAGAGGTTTAACAAAATAAGTGGCAGCACAATTCAAAGAACACCTCATTAACCGTTAACATCACAGTACTAAAATATTGGTACTATACTGATGTCACTTTTTGGCAATCAATATCTGCTCAAATCAAGTGAGTGTATTTTTCGAGATTTAAAACGTCCCTTTAACCCTTAATCACTCAGATACGCACTTTGATGGGTTTTTCAGACTTTCCTCACTACAATCTTTCTATGTCATTCAAGAAGCATATGGTATTTGGTGTAAATATGGGTTCCCGTAGTTCTACACTTAAAAAAATGTCTTGTCATTATCAATTTTCTCCACATTCAACACTGTGCACTGGGCCCGTATTCACCAAACAATTCTTAGACTTAAGTCTAAGAATAACAAGCAAATTCGTTGAATTGATATCCCCCGCAAAATAAAGTTTGTTTATGAATGGGTGTAGAACTAAGAGAAAAGGTGTAAGTGAAGGGTTGTGCCTTTTGTCAATTTTTTTAAAACTCATTTGTACCTGTGATGGGTTTTCGCTTATCTATATATACACTCACACCAAGTACACTTTTACCAAGTTTCAATGAAATTCGCCAAAGCACTTGCATTTTATGGCTCCGGACAGCTGTAAGCTTATAGTAAAAAGCCTTTTTTCAAGATACAAAGGGCCATAACTCCGTTATTAACAGATGGTGTACAATGCAAATCATCCTCTTATGCATATATATACTCATACCAAGTTTCAATGAAATCCGCCGAAGCACTTCCAAGATATGGCTCCTAACACAAACGTGCCTATATTAAAAAATGTTTTCAAGATACAAAGGGCCATAACTCCGTTATTAACAGATGGTGTACAAAGCCATTTGGCGTGCATCATCCTCTTATCCATATATATACTCATACCAAGTTTCAATGAAAGCCCCCAAAACACTTCCAAGATATGGCTCCAGACACAAAGTGCCTATAGTAAAAAGCATTTTTTCAACATACAAAGGGCCATAACTCCGTGTACAATGCCATTTGGCGTGCATCATCCTCTTATCCATATATATACTCATACCAAGTTTCAATGAGATTAGCCAAAGCACTTCCAAGACACAAAAGTGCCAGACGGCCGGCCAGACGGACAACGCCAAAACAATATCCCTGGCCTTTGGCGGGGGATAAAAAATCTTCTTAAAATTGAAATCTTCAAGAATTGCATTTAAATTTAAGGCAAACTTGGCATCAACCACCTTTTTGCATATCATTCTTCATGTAGAATATTTTTTTAATGACATAATTTCCAGTGGTCACCTATTTATATTTGGACATATTTTTCCTTGTTCTTGACTCTTTCACTGCGGGAACCGAATTTTGAAAGCCTTTGCAAACAGTTTGGATCCAGATGAGACGCCACAGAACGTGACGTCTCATCAGGATCCAAACTGTTTGGTATTCTGATAGTATTCTTTGGCAAAAATCAAAGAAAATGCTAATTTTAGAAATTTAGCAGACGACATTTAAGCAGACGACAAATTTCCCAGCATGCAAAGGGTTAATCTATAATATATTCTTAAGTCTTAGAATTGGTTGGTGAATACAGCCACAGGACTTCAAACAAACTTCCCAAGGCCACTATTTTGTTTTACCTCTAACGTTCTGAAGTTAATGCCAACAACAATTTCTGGTTAACATATGTAACACACACTTTATACATACAAAATGAAAAATATTTACAAACTCTCGAACGAAATCATTAATAAAGATCAATGTTTGACAATTAACAGAAAACAACGTACATGTACAGAATACAATTTTAGACAATGAGACAATGTGACATTAATAAAATGCACTTCACTTAGTTGAATACAGCCAATTTTAACAGTTTTTTTATTGGCCAAAAATACAGATTCAAATCGGTGGTCGCAACCAACGCTTCATATACATATAGTCATTTTTAAATTCAAGAAACCAGGAAATCTTCTTTATCTCACAGAAAATGCATGAAATGACATACATTTAAGAAATAAATTCCCATTAGCTATACTGTTCTTTCCATTTTTAAGGTTTACAAGAGATGTGTTTGTCAGAAACACAATGCCCCCTAGTGCGCCGCTTTTAAATAAAATGTCCATATATCATTTGGCAGGTTTAGAAATTATCTCCCTTTTAAAGCTTATTACTTCCCTTGGATTGTGCTTTTTGACTTTTGACCTTGAAGGATGACCTTGACCTTTCACCACTCAAAATGTGCAGCTCCATGAGATACATATGCATGCCAAATATCAAGTTGCTATCTTCAATATTTCAAAAGTAATGACCAAACTATAACCAAAGTTAAAGTTTTGGGACAGAATGAGACAGACAGACAGGCCAAAAAAAATATACCCCCTCTTCTTCGATGAAGGGTTCATGAAAAGTATCAGTTTTCCTTTAAAGAAAGACTTGATTTTATTTCTTAACAAAAATCAATAACTTTGAAACAGTTTTACATAAATTATCATGACATATCATATTGCTTAAATGACCAGACACAAACCAATTCAGCTGCCATATTGATATTTAATTTAGTGCCACTTCATCAGGGGTTGTTTGGCATATAATTAATATAATAATTTTTTTTTTAACCTTACATTTTTCCTACCGTTTTCCATTGTGAAATGACATGAGAGATTTAACTTGAAAAAAGAAAAGTAATTTAAACAAGATGTGTTTGTGAAACACTATGTCCCCTTTGAGCGATTTTGACCAATATATTTGACTATTGACCTTGGAGGATGACCTTGACCTTTCACCACTCAAAATGTGCAGCTCCATGAGATACACATGCATGCCAAATATCAAGTTGCTATCTTCAATATTGCAAGTTATCATTTTGACCCATATATTTGACCTTTGACCTTGAAGGATGACCTTGAACTTTCACCACTCAAAATGTGCAGCTCCATGAGATACACATGCATGCCAAATATGAAGTTGATATCTTCAATATTGCAAAAGTTATGGCCAATGTTAAAGTTTGTGCAAACCAACAAACAAACCAACAAACGGACAGGGCAAAAACAATATGACTTGGGGACATAAAAAGTTCAATCAAATCTTTTACTGATAAAAAAGGTCACTATGACCATTCTTAAAAACTCCCATTTGTAAAACGAAGTTTTGCAACTTGTAGGCCTACCTGTGAACATCTAAAAAGAATGTATTCGAAAAAACCATTTTGGCAAGACAAAACATTAATTTTTTCTCTTCAATTAAGCTTTACATTGAAAGTGCATTTTAACATAAAAGCACATTTCCGAATGACACAATTTCACATTAAATAGCACTTTTATGCATAATAATTTTTTTACAAAATTAAACTGACATGTATTTAAACATTTCAAATCAAAATGTCAACTAAAATCAAACAAGTGTCAAATGTAAGTTAAGCCAAGGTATTATGATTTGGAAACAAAATGTAAACATAGCAAATGATATTTTATGGCAATGAAAATTGCAAATACATGTAAATGTTATGTTCTTGAACTTAAATGTTACTCAAACTTAAATATGTACAATGTTCATAGGACAATATTAACTCTTTCAGTGCTGGAACCGAATTTGAAGGCCTTTGCAAACAGTTCGGATCCAGATGAGACGCCACAGAATGTGGCGTCTCATCAGGATCCAAACNTTTCAAAACTGCCCTTCAATGGTATTATTCTATTTGTAATAAATGTACATTTACAATCTAGGTTTCTTTTAAAATCAAATTCTACAACAATATGAATAACATCCATGCACATGAATTGATAAACGTACAATGAAACAATCTATTGAACTATTTCCTGCACATTTATCTTTGTATTGTCTTCAAAAAACAAATTTGACTGTAAATTTTCATTTTTTTTTTCTTTAAAAATAAAAATAAATGACATATTTGTTTTCACATTATGTTTTCCCTCTGTATTTTTTTTTAATTGTTAATGTAAATATTCAGCATGTGACATATATTTTTTATTTTTTTTAGTTGTTGAATTGTAGACACAACATCCTAGAGGAGTTGTGATACTAAAGGATAATAATTCCAAATAATCTGAAGCGCTGAGCATGCAAATAATACAAAGAAGCTAGAAGCATTGATTGGTTTTTGGGTGGATTTTGTAAAAAAACAATTACATCAGAAAATTTGGTAACCATATAACCGAAGAAATAAAATTTTCTCATTTATATTCAATGTAAAGCTACACAAAATTGTGTAAGCAAACTCTTTTGGTGTAATTTTTGGGCAACTATCAAAAACTTTTGCAAATAATATCAGTAATGTCCTTTTATGCAAATAATGAAGTTCATTTTTGGATAATAGTTAAAAAAATATTTTCCCTGATTTCTTCTGAGACATGTTTTGTGATCTTAAACATATCTTCAATTTTGGTACAAACAAACTCAGAACTGTAATAGTGAAACTTTTAAACCAATACCACTTTCTTCAGGTTATATTTTCATAAATTGTAAATTTAAATAACATCACAATCATGCACATTGGGAAGCTATACATTAACAATATATAACAACAAATTTGCATCAACAGGTTCAAAAAGTGCAATGCAGTAATTAAGTATCATACATTAACAAGTTCAATGCAGGTATTAACTATCATACAAAAATACACATCTTTAAAATATAATATGACACTTATAGTAAAACTTTTTGGAACACACTTTTGAGATCATCTATACAACAAACACACAAAGATTAAATTAAATATTCATTGCTTTCCATCCCGAGACCAACCTGGCAAAACTGCACAGACCCTGCTTTGACAGGTTTTGTGGAGTCTGACAGATTGTGAAACCAGAAAATTTATTTTTGGGGTATTTTTGGCCTGAAAAACACATAGAAAATTATTCATAAATCTAGTTTATATATCAAAAACAACAACAATTAGGTTTAAGTAGCAGAATTCCTCAAAATGTCAAAATTGTCCAACTGACTCTTATTTTAAAGACTGGTTATCAGCAAATTAACTTTTTAAATTATTGAAAAACTCCAATAACCTTTAATATTATTACATTAAGGCATAGATTCGCTGCTTTAAAACAATCTCATTCAGAACAATCATCACATAAATAATTATCAATTATTACATTTTTCCTGCTTGAATGTGCTGTTCCTTTAAACTTAGAATGCAAATATTATTAACAGATGTCACCATAATATTTCTCTAAAGAAACAATATTATATTTTAATTAAATTTTTAAGTCACTTTAAAAATAATATCGGAAATGGTGATACAATCCTTAAAGTTAATGTATTTTTTTCGCAATTTTATAGCAATCCATAATAGTACAACAGAATAATCCTCAAAATTGATTTATATTTTTTATCAGACTTGTATTATTTTATCTTCAACAATCTATTTCTAATAGAGGACACGGAAAAGTAAGTGCACTTGAAAATATGCAAAACATACATTTACTCAAAACAAACAATTACATGTAACCAAGTTTCATTATAACAAAGTAACAAACAATGTTATTTCAATTAACAACATAAAATATCGGAATAAAACAAGGTTTTGCAACAGGGAGGGTCTTTGTATTATTGCATAATAAACACAATGTAAAAAAAACATTTCTAAATCTGTGTTTGAACTAAAGTTATCCTAACACATAATGTTATACGGGCATTCAAAAATAGGTTATGATAACCGCGATAGAGATATTCAGAGATAACATACCATGGAACATAAAAATAAAATTTCCCCATAATTAAAAAAGAGAGCTTTCATAATGGAACAAAGTCAACAAAAATTCCAATAAGCTAAAATCACGTAATGGTTATAATGGTAAGTGTTAAAATTTGCAAGATTTCATCAAATGGTTAAGAGAACGTGTAAGCTTTACAGGTCAATAAGTAAACCTGGTAAATGGTTATTTGAGGGATTTGGTCAAATGACTAACAAAAAGGTGTTAGTTTCATTTTGGTCAATGGTTAAACCCCACAGAGTTAACAGTATGCAAGACATAAAATAAGTGTCAATGCGTGATGTAAGTTTAAACTTGGTAAATGGTAAACTTTGAAAACACTTACAGACTTTTACACATTTTAAAGATTAGAAATGCTTACATCAAAAATTGACAAAAGAAAAACCTTCTTTCTCCAACTAAAATGTGTATGATTTACAGCTTGCATTAGTATAATTGCTAATGATTTAATATCTCTATCAGCAAAAGGTGAATACTGTACTAATGTAGGACACAGAATAGAACAAGAGCACTGCATAGCGGGTGCCAACGCTCGGCTGTGGGTACTTGGATTTTGTTTTTTTGACCTTTGACCTTCATTGACCATGACCTTTTCACCACTCAAAATGTGCAGGTCCATGAGATACACATGAAGAACTAAAAAAAAACAACGTTTTTTTGACCTTGAAGGATGACCTTGACCTTGCACCACTTAAAATGTGCAGCTCCATGAGATACACATGCCTGCCAAATATCAAGTTGCTATCTTCAATATTAAAAAAGCTAAGGCCAACGTCAATGTTTTCGGACTCTGCCTACGGCGGACGAGCTGGCTATGACAATACCTCGGGTTTTCTTCAAAAACAGCAGAGCTAAAAATGTAGCCAAACAAGAACATTGCTGCAATTCAATTGTTTGGTGAAGGACATACTCATCATAACATAAACACAAGCAATACTAACTCATCCTATTTACACAAGTTGCCAAGGCGAAGTTGAAGATCAAAGGGGTTGTATGGGGGGGGGCTGAGGGTCAATGCGGTAGATAGATCGGGTGTTTGGTGTGATGGGGTGGCCAGTTTACGGTGGCAGTAAAAGATGCAGTTTGAACTTGTCCCGAATGTGAGGCCGCACATCTTCATTCTTAAAAACACAACAGATTACATTTTTATCACATCAGTGGTGTCAAAATCATAAAAGAGTTCTTTTCGAAAATTCTTATTGGCCGTCAGCCATAAGGAAGTTGAACTTTCTCACCCCTGAATATTTTATCACAACACTCAGCTTTAAGCTGTGCGCTTAATTTATGGTTTGGACGCCAATATAATAAATGCTTAGTCCCCATGTTTTAGAACAATGTCAGAGAAAATTTTAAATGATGAAAAAGTCATGTTTTACTTGAAAACATCCAGTAATTGAAAATAAACTAGTTTAAAGGTAGCAGATTTCCCAAAAACTGTCAGTTTGACGGACAAGAACAACAAATTTTGAGTTGGTCCAATATTTATCAACAAAGAATCCAAAGGGCTCCAGCCCCATTCCCAAATGGGTGAAAAACAAAAACTGGCTCTTGATATTAATTGACTCACCATGGAGACGAGACTTTCTAGAAATGGCAGCATCTTGATGAGCTCCCTATCGCTGCGGTCCATGAACCAGCTCTCGATGGGGATGCCATTGTGAAGCTGAAGAGAGAGCAAGATTTGTTAACCCTTGACCACTCAGAAAAGCACTGTTAAACGTTTGATAGTCCCTTAAAAAAGCAAATTAAATTTCAGACCTTTCTTTCTAGATTCAAGTTTGACAGGCTTAATTTCTAACTCAAAGGTACTGATGAGTAGCAAACAGCATCATAGCTGAGAACCATACACAGTTTGGTTGACAACTTTCAAAAGTCAGCCGAAATAAACATGGCAGACATGACCAAGTGATTTAATGATGGACCTATACACGGAGGGGAATACCCCATTAATTATAAAATAGGTCAGACATTCTTTTACCCGGCCTTTTAAATGGAAAAAAAATCACACTTTTATGATGAGACTTCCAGTTGGCACATCCAAAGAGTTAATCCCATCATCAAGCTATCATGAACCTTCACAGGTTAAAGCAGAACAAAGAAAAGAACATGGATAATGCAATTTAGCTTATTTTAAACTGTTCAAAGGGAGATAATTCTAACAGGTAACTCCCCTGATAACAATATGCCTGGGGAGTTGTCTACCTTGATGGTTCTGCTGAAGTCCCTTTCTAGTATACTTCAAACCATTCAAAGGGAGGTAAAACAATCATGGAACTGGGAAAGTAACTCACCTGATACCCAAATGCCTGGGGAGAGTTATCTACGATGATGGTTTTGCTTAGGTCCCTTCCTAGTATACTCAAGTCCTTGATGTAGTTCCCGTTCACACATACGCAATGCTCACGAAACAGTCTGTGCCTAAAACAGAAGAAAATATTTTGTTGTGCTTTTTTTTTTAAAGAAAACAACAGCGTCTTGAGATAAGAAAGCTTTTCTAAAGCAATTTTTAAAGTATCATCAGTGTTCTGCCGAGGCCGCGAAATTGCGACAATCTCGCATATTTTTTTACAAATGTCGCTAAAAAATACGTCCAGACGCGATTTTTGTCGCAAACAAAAAGTCCAGGAACGAATCGTCAAAAACGCGAAAAAACTAATAAAAACTATAAAAATATCCTGAATCATAATGTGTACGAATCATACTTCCAGTGTATTTATATTCGGCGCTACAATCTTAGCCAATCAATATAACAAGGTGCTCGAGGTTATTCTCCATTGAAGAGTATTCGCTCGCAATGTTAAAATGGAAGCGTCTGCTTCCTCTCCAAAGAAAAAGAAAGCTCGAGCATTGTTGACGTATTTTTCCCCACAAAATAAAAACCAAGCAAAAGCTGTTGATCCTTCGATTGCTGCTATAACAAGTAATGAGTGCAGTAGTACTACTACTAGTAATTTAACTTCCCCACCCCTTTCGTTGCCGGACGGTAAAAATGACACTCAGACTGACACTAATTGGACTAAATCCAAAAAAGTTAAAACGAAAATTCCAAAGCTCGTGGTTGAAGAAGCATAGTCGGCTCGCGTACGATAGCGATTACAAATTTATGACATGTTCTATATGTATAAAACACAAAAAAGATAGCGTGTTCACAACAAAAAACACAAATTTTAAGACGACTACTCTTGTGAGACATGCTGACAGCAAAGCACAAGGATGTTGTACAGGCTGATTTATTGAGTCGGAAATATGTCAAAGTTCTTGTCTGGTTAAACAAACTCAACCAATATGAGGACGATACTGAAAAGAAAACGATGGGTCTGGATCGGACACGTTCTACGTAAACCCCAAGAGAATATTACAAGAACTGCTCTCAGATGGACACCCGAAGGCAAAAGGAGACGAGGACGACCAAAAATGACATGGAGAAGAACTATCGAATCAGAAATGAAAGAACATAATTTGACCTGGGGAAAACTAGAAAAGAAAGCAAAAGATAGAGAAGAGTGGAAAGCGCTAGTCCTTGCCCTATGTGCCTCCGGGCACAACAAGGACTAGGTAGGTAGGTAGGTACTAAAGTTACAATGGACAAGAAGGCTTTGACAGTTTTGCAAGCAAAAAAGGAGTCCCCTACTTGCCGGGTAAAACCCCCTACCAATTAACAATGTGCATTACAATTATACTGCCCATTATCTGTACTCTTGTAATGTTTCATAACGAG
>VMBQ01003171.1:93650-105043 GCA_007657795.1 Dreissena rostriformis
CCCCCCCCCCCACCCTACTTTGCTGCGAAGGTAGGGAGGTGTTTCTTTTTAATTTTTACAGTTTCCCTAATTGATTCAATTCGGCTGTTTACCTGATACGTCACTTCCTGGAACAGCACAGGGAAGGTAAACGATGCATCTTCCAACTCCGTAAGGCTGCAGTGTACAAGGGTCTCATCCTGGAATGGAGTTAAAGTTTAAACATATCAATATTACCTTCATTGTATGGAAACCATAGGTTACAGAAACGTTGATATAACCTTCATTGTATAGAAACCATAGGTTACAGAAACGTTGATATAAACTTCATTGTATGGAAAGCAGTTGGCTTACAAAAACGTTGGTAAAGTTCAAAATATGAACCAAATGTAAAGTTTCAAGTTGACTTCTTTGTACATTGTATTACTATTGGCTTTTAGAGACTCTCGAGTCTGTTTCCTAGACAGAAACAGTAATTGATGTCTTTCGAAAGATCATGAGAACGCTAGAAGGTCAGACCTTAGATCTCTTGGTGCATGGCAAACACCAGAAATAGAATTTGAATACATGTACATGCAGAGTCATTATTTTCAGACCTCCTTATTCAAATGAGCCACTCTCTGGGAAAACCAGGCTTAATGACTGCACAGGCTAATTTGTGACGATACTTATGCACATGCATTAACCCTTTGAGCGCTGGAACCGGATTTTGAAGGCCTTTGCAAACAGTTTGGATCCAGATGAGACGCCACGTTCTCAGATCCAAACTGTTCGCTATTCTGATAGTATTCTTTGGAAAAAAAAATCGAAGAAAATGCTAATTTTAGAAATTTAGCAGACAACATTTTAGCAGACGACAAATATCCCAGCATGCAAAGGGTTAAGACCAGTTTAGCCAGAGTGCGGCTCAATCTTACTTCAGTTGTATTTAAATGACAATATCAGATCATGTTGTTGAATGACTGAAAAACTGTTGAAAACAGCAAAAATCTTTTCAAAATCATGTTCTTTGTTAAATAAATAGTTTTCTGCTAAGAAAAAAGATAAAATGATAATACATGTAAAAATCAATATTTGTTTTAAGGATTTTGGTCTCAAAACCAAATAAGTCAGGAGACTTAAAGAATTTAAGGAATTTCCTGAAAGTTTTCCCTTTGTGAATATCAATCCTACCGGGTCTTTGGCAACACAATCAACACTTCCAGAAATGTCAATCATTTTATAAAAATTATTTGAACTTTTTTTTATTCAAACATCTTCTGTGTATACCATATGTTTAGCGATTCAACAGTTAGATATAAAAGAGAGGACGGTAATATTTTTGATTTTGAAACATTGAAATTAATCCTTAAACCATAGCTGCGGTGGAGTTTAAACTTTTCATGGCAAATCTCAGTTCAGTCTACTTGACCCTTTCTCGATCAAATGCAAAGTGAAAATGGCTATATGCAAACAGCATATAACCAGAACAGCCTGTGTGTTACTCGCAGTCTGTTCAGGTTTTATACTGTTTGCTGCTCATCAGTAACTCAAGGTTGGAAATGAAGCATTTAAAACTTCTTTTAAGAGGTCTTTAATTAAATTTGACTTCTAGAGACTGAAAAATGTGTCTAAGTGGTAAAGGGTTACGTGAAATAATTTCTCACCAGATCTAGCACAAGGGAGAATTCTGGGGAGCTCCGTGTCTTTAGGGGCAAAGCAGGCACTCTGGCACGCAGCTCGTCTGTTAGCGGGGGCAATGTCTTGATAAATGCATATCTGTGAAACAAAACACCAGTTGATTTAAAGGCTAACTCTGACATCTTATAAGCAAATTTATATTCATTAAATATTATAATAATAATAATAATGTTCAACAAAAAAAATGACAATTTTATGGGCACTTAATTTCATGCATTTTTCGTTTATATGAAAAAAATAAGTATTTAAAAGAAATGCATATTATATAAGTGTACAAAATTATTCTCAATCAAAACAAAGTTTGTTATAAAAGTTGCGATTTTATGTCTGTTTTGTCAAAATAGACGATCACAAATCCTTTAATCACCTGCTCATAACAACACTCGCTACAAATTTTCCCCATAATTATTCCATGAAAACAAAAATATAGTTTTCTCACAGTGGACCGCATTTATCATATCAAAAGGAGTTACCACAATCAGATTCCTTAACGGAAAAATAGTCGCACAAAAGATGCTATGATGTCAGGGACAGCAGCCCAAATTGATTTACTTTTCACATCTCAAAATTACTCCCTTGTCACCGCTGTACAAAGGTAAAAAATGGCTTCTGGAGTAAAATATACTGGCCGTTGGCCGCTATAGCGTTATACTTGGGTGTAATATAGAATTATTTTCATCGGAAGGGAATCTAGACTGACTGCTGTAGGCAGGTGACTGCTATTGTCAAGGGACCGCTTAGCACTGTTTTTTTAGATACTTACGGGTCGAATGGCTCCACATCCCATTCTGCGTCATAACTTTCATCTGAGACCTCTTCCTCCTCCTCCTGAAACAATTCATGAATATTCACCAGGTAAATAACATGCAAATTTATGTTAATGATATGCAAATTAATGAAGCACTATCTGGAACTTCTTCCTCGTCCTAAATTTATTTACTTATAATCATTAGATTATTGATATGAAAAGAAATCAAGTGTTAAATATAACACATCATTACAAGCTGTTTCTTCAATTAGAACTTCTGATCCAGTTTTTAACCCCTCATAACCAAGTTTCTAACACGGCCGAGATATCACTGGAACAAATGTTCTGACCAAGAACAAACATAGGGCAATAAATGTGGACTTAGTGTTTGCAAGCTTTTTCTTTAATTTGACCTATTGTCATAGCTTTTGAACCCACATGACCATGTTTCGAACTCGTCCGAGATAACATTGGGGCAAATTTTCTGACAAAGTTTCCTGACGACCAGGCAATAAACGGGGTCATTAGGGTTCACAAGTTGGGGAAGAAACTCAATTCATGAAACTGAATCCACATCTACTCACAGGTGGAGGAAATGTGGGGTCACACTCCATTACACACGGCTCCATCTTGCACATGTTGTTGTTGTTATTGTTCTCAAGGTCACCGGGCAGCTCCAAGGTTACGGGGTCAAGCATCAACTGTGTGTTCAACAGGGTCAGCTCTGAGATGTGGTTTTCCTTCGCTGCTGGGAAGAAATGTTTCACTTTTAATAATCTATATGTAACAGGCTAGTCATTATCATTTAAATCAAAAGGATTTTCAAAAAGCAAATCGTCTAGGCCGGATATAACCATTCACAGATTGTTCAATGTTTTTTCCTACCATTTTGGGAAGGGTAAAAAATCGCTTTGTTTTAACTCAAATTGTGAAATTAGCGCTGTTGTTGTTTTGCCTACAAATGCTTCAAAATTGAGAATAACAGTTTTTTCAATATTATATTTACTTAGGTTCAACCTATAGAGCTGGATGGGAGATTAACCTAATGTTGAGATCTATATTATCTATTTTTTTGAAACCTTCAATTGGGAATTGTAAGGTCCCGTTTGGGACAAATATATACTTTATTCCATTGGCAATGGGGCCAATTCCTGTCCCGAATTTGAATGAAAAAAACACTGCTGTAAAGAATCATTTTTTACAATAAAATCTCGCAAATGTGAGATATGGAGAAGCCACAAAAATGTAACAGGTCAGTGTTTTACATAGGGCATTCCCAAAGCCTCCACCCAAACTTCAGGCAAAGGGTAAAAAAAAAGCCCAGGTTTCACTTACAACTAGGACTCTCCCCTGTGCAGGGGACCTCCGTGTTGTTGTTAGCACCATCTTCAGCGCAATCTTTAATAGGGAAACAAATATTCAATTCAGAATTATTATAAACGTGTAAGGGCTCCTTAGAATAGACATTTTGTGAAAATAAATTCGTTGTTAAAATAAGATCTTACAATTGTATAATTTTCTTTGTTATGAAACAATAAAGTATTGACAAGAGCTCATAGGTTTTTACTACATGTAACGTTGCCATATAAGGAAAATGGCCTCTACCCCCTGATGGCCTTGTTTTTCAAAGGACTGATACCATTATCAAAGTCTGCAGAGATATAAAGAAACAAATGTTTTGAGCAAGCTCCATGAGTGAGCGATACATTTGAATATCCCCCGCCAATTTCAAAATTTTGTGACAGATGGAAGGAATGACGAACAGACAACGCCAATTCTATATCCCTCCGCCTCTGGCGGGAATAAAAAAATAAACCTGTAGGCCGTACTTGTGAATTTGTCTCCATCGTGAGTGTGGAAGGCGACTGATGAGAACAGGTTTCCAGTGACTTGATACCTTGGTGAACAATGGTTCAGATGAGCCGTGTTTTCCTTCACTTGCGTAAAAGGCTTCTTCCTCGACAAACCTGGAGAAAATGCATAACAATTTGTTTTAAGGCAAAAACAAAAATATGGTTTGATTAATTTTCATTCACTTTATTATTATGAAGAACAAATTAATCAGGGGGGATGTGTTTTTTTTTAAGGAGAATGACATAATACAAAAAAAGGACAAAAGAGGGCGGACAATTTTTCGAGGGCTGGAAAAAAGGGCAGAAGGAAGGGGCAAAAAGGAAAACCATGTTGACCTTCAATTTCCAATTTGGAGAAGTTCGGGACTCAAATTTTCACTTTTTCACAAGAGATGTGTTTGTCAGAAACACAATGCCCCCTATTGCGCCGCTTTAGATTTTTTTTACCTTGAAGGATGACCTTGACCTTTTACCACTCAAAATGTGCAGCTCAATGAGATACAGATGCATGTCAAACATCAAGTTGCTATGATCAATATTGCAAAAGTTATGACAAAACTGGCCATGGTAGCTGAAGCCTTTGCGATGCGCTTGCTTAGCTCAGTATCGATGGACAGGTTTCCGCTGATGGTGGAACCAAGGTAGGTGAAATCNCTATCTTCAATATTTCAAAAGTAATGACCAAACTATAACCAAAGTTAAAGTTTTGTGACAGAATGACAGACAGACAGGCCAAAAACAATATACCCCCTCTTCTTCAATGAAGGCTCCATGAAAAGTATCAGTTTTCCTTTAAAGAAAGACTTGATTTCATTTCTTAACAAAAATCAATTACTTTGAAACAGTTTTACATACATTATCATGACATATCATATTGCTTAAATGACCAGACACAAACCAATTCAGCTGCCATATTGATATTTAATTTAGTGCCACTTCATCAGGGGTTGTTTGGCATATAATTAATATAATAATTTTTTTTTTAACCTTACATTTTTCCTACCGTTTTCCATTGTGAAATGACATGAGAGATTTAACTTGAAAAAAGAAAAGTAATTTAAACAAGATGTGTTTGTGAAACACTATGTCCCCTTTGAGCGATTTTGACCAATATATTTGACTATTGACCTTGGAGGATGACCTTGACCTTTCACCACTCAAAATGTGCAGCTCCATGAGATACACATGCATGCCAAATATCAAGTTGCTATCTTCAATATTGCAAGTTATCATTTTGACCCATATATTTGACCTTTGACCTTGAAGGATGACCTTGAACTTTCACCACTCAAAATGTGCAGCTCCATGAGATACACATGCATGCCAAATATGAAGTTGATATCTTCAATATTGCAAAAGTTATGGCCAATGTTAAAGTTTGTGCAAACCAACAAACAAACCAACAAACGGACAGGGCAAAAACAATATGACTTGGGGACATAAAAAGTTCAATCAAATCTTTTACTGATAAAAAAGGTCACTATGACCATTCTTAAAAACTCCCATTTGTAAAACGAAGTTTTGCAACTTGTAGGCCTACCTGTGAACATCTAAAAAGAATGTATTCGAAAAAACCATTTTGGCAAGACAAAACATTAATTTTTTCTCTTCAATTAAGCTTTACATTGAAAGTGCATTTTAACATAAAAGCACATTTCCGAATGACACAATTTCACATTAAATAGCACTTTTATGCATAATAATTTTTTTACAAAATTAAACTGACATGTATTTAAACATTTCAAATCAAAATGTCAACTAAAATCAAACAAGTGTCAAATGTAAGTTAAGCCAAGGTATTATGATTTGGAAACAAAATGTAAACATAGCAAATGATATTTTATGGCAATGAAAATTGCAAATACATGTAAATGTTATGTTCTTGAACTTAAATGTTACTCAAACTTAAATATGTACAATGTTCATAGGACAATATTAACTCTTTCAGTGCTGGAACCGAATTTGAAGGCCTTTGCAAACAGTTCGGATCCAGATGAGACGCCACAGAATGTGGCGTCTCATCAGGATCCAAACTGNCAGGTACAAAGATGTCTGCAAGCGGGACCTCAAAGCCTGCTGCATTACAGCAATAACCTGGGAGACTCTTGCCAAGGATCGCACCGCTTGGCGACAGTCTATACACAGTCCATATGACTATAAGATAGGTTAAAGTTTTGGAAAGACAGACAGACGGGCCAAAAAAAGTGTGACTATTTTTTTTACAATTTTGAAAAGTTTGCAATTCATTTCTTCACAAATTGAGGGAAATAATGCTGCTTCAGAAAGACAGAAAGAAAGCCCTGCTGCTGCACATACCTTTGTTACCATGAGGAGTTGACGTGATAAAATCACTATTGGTGTAGCAGGTCTCCTTGGCGATGGTGTTCTCGGGTCTAACATCGTAGTTACCACCACACAGTCCCCCTTCCTTCTTGGTTTTCTTGCATGGTTCCTCACACACCAACTGAAAAGGGACAATAATGAGTCAGTGATTTTCCATCCTTTATCATTGTGCCGGTTGCCGCTAAAGTCTTCCGGCTCTCGAACAAACTTAATTCAACAAATTGCACAAGGCCCAGGTGAAAAAAAACAACATCCAAACAAGCATTTTATGAATAGGGTCGGTGCCCTTTTGGATTAGGAAAATTCGTGTTGTTTTAACTAAAATTGGGAAAATAGTGCATTTTATATTTTGCTAACAAATGCTTCAAATTTGATAAGTTTTTTCCCTATTATATTTACTAATACAGTTGTTTTAGTATTCAACCAATACACCNGCAATTTACAATGTTAATTATAATTTATTCTTCTTGTTTAAATAATGTTATTTTTTTGTGCATTGATCTTATGGATGTTAAATTTGTTTATTCCAGAATGACAAAGTGACTCCTATATAGTTCCCATTACCAATGGTAATGGGGGTGTAATTATGTGTTTCTTGAATATAAAACGTAGTCTTTAGCTCTGTCAAACTTATTTCATTATTCCTATCTTACTATATGATGTCAGTCGTAAATTCGATTGCTATTTGTCATTTCGATAATCTTAATTTTTACTTCACAAAGGCGCCATTTGCAAACGAATAGGCAAAGAAATACCATTTTTAAAACAAGAGGGCCATCAGGCCCTAAGGCGCTCACCTGAAAGCCAAAGAAACTAGACTATTCTGAAAAAATGCAAGCTTATTCATGAAGATTATTTTGGACCAAAAAAGTGACTTAACATGTTTCTTTTATATTTGACCTTGTGACCTAGTTTTTGTCAAGTGCAGAGAGAACCTGAAAGTGATGCAATGGAAAGTAAATGTCAACCAATTGACCTAGTACAAGGGTAGACCACTTGAACAATTCATTAAAACAATAGATCAGAGACATCCACAATGCAGAGTACCATAAAGAAAGCTTGCAAGAGAACGGGAGTGATTAAAGGGTCGCCTACATTAAGTTGTTCAATTTTTTAAGGCCTAATTGACATGTGTTATAATACAAGATAGGGTTTTATAGCTTTTCCTTGGCCTATGAAATGTTTTTTTGATTACTCTCGCTTTCAAGTCATTAAAGGCCTAATTGATATGCATCATAATACAAGATAAGGCTTTATAGCTTTGGGTTGGCCTATACAAATATGTATGTAGGTTATTTGATTTATTGCTCCATCTCTCTTAGTTTAAACCTATTTATTTTAGCTCGATTGCATCGAAAGCCGTAGGCTTATATAAACGCTCTCGAGTCCGTTTCCTGGGACTATAACCAGTACTTGGTGTCTTTGGGGGAGATGACAGGAACGCTCCCAGTGGGGTTCGAACCCATGACCTCCCGATCGCTAGGCGGACACCATATCCACTACGCCACTGCGATCTCTGATTTCCATCTCTCTTGATTGGGGGGATAGGCAGGGCTGTAGTTAGTGAGTGATATGCATGTTTTCAACCCACTTACTGTGAAGATCTTTGTACAAGTGTTTTATCAGTTCAAGGATGGTGTGTTAAATATTTATGGTATAATAATAACTAATGTAATGAGTTTGTAAATTGATCATATCAGGCCAATCTAGATTCTGTTACGAAACTATGATAGATAACTGCAGAAAGACTTCTTGAATAATCAAATTTATAGCTAGTTTAAACGAAATTATATTCAGAATCCTTTATAGAGGCACTTAAACAATTTTAGTTATAAATCTTCTAGAAATAAGGAAAAAAGCTGCTTTGTTTATCAACACACAAATGTAAATATTTAATTCATTAAAATACAAGTTAGTCCTTACAACCTAAACACTTATCAAATGACATGTAATTAATTTTACTTACAATTTTGAATGTGTTGTTTCAGATATTGATATTTTTATGCATACAAATTTCCACACCATGGTAAAAAAATATCTATAAATAAAACCCTTGAAAACATACAAAATACAACCAAAATAAACCAAATAAGCCAGGTCTCATTATTAAGAGATCTCAAACATAAAAGTAAACAAATGTTATAAGGTAGATGCAGTGAACAGTTGAAACTACATGTTCATGTGTAAGTCAGATTTAACTTATTTTGTGTATTTTTAACGTTATATGTTGTATGCAAAATACAATGATTTAAAGGTTTTTTATTCACACCAACCATAGTCTTCATTCATAGAATGTACCCTAATTAATACCTAAAAAAAAATGTGAAACAAATTTACGAAATATGTGTATATTTGACATATTTTGTTATCTGCAAAATATATTATGTTTACGATGGAAATACAAAAATTAAATTACAGAAAAAAGAAAGAAACTAAGTGAGATGAATCCAGTATTCTTACCACTGGGTAAGGCAGCATGTATCCTATGTAAGGCACACATTTTGGGCACTGGGGGCAGAAGCCCGTCCCAAAAGGTTCATCAGCATACAGCAAACGCATTCTCAACTTCTACACAAGGCTTTTTATCCACACTCAAAAGTGGTTCCAATCGATTATTGTTTCAGTTTATTGGAATGTTGTTTTTCAACGTATTCGAAAATCATACATTATTTTGTGGTCATAAAAATATTCCAACACATTACTGTAAATATTTCATTTACAGTTCCCTCTGTAGAAAATGTTATCTCAACAAGGTTTAAATTTAGAATTAAATGTCCATCCCTCAGCTTCACTTCACCAGAATACTTTGAAAATCTACTTAAAGCTTCAACACAGATAATTTTATTTCATTTCTCTTTGCAATGAACAGTTATTATCTTCTCAAGTAGAAATTCCTGGAAATATTTTTTTATGAACATCTCTATACAGCCAAATGTTCTGAATTCCTAGGAACACCTCTCAGACTGTGTGCAGTTTATTTCACACCCACATATTCACCAGTCTAACGGCATATACAGGTTCCACATGTGACTACAAGTTTTCCCAACTGTGAAATAAAAAATTTAGCATCTGCCTGCCACAAATGTATAAAGCAATGCACATACTGAGGTTTATATTTATCTCTAGGTTAAAGCACTAAAAATAGCTGCTCAAAAATCCACGCAACCAATACTCGTAACTGACTGCGCTAGTAGTAAAATCTGTTCCCTCACGTTTAACACACCTCTGACTGTTAAGTGTTATGTCCCACACTAAGTTTTAATCCATGGCCCACTGGGATTGGACAAAGCTTTTTGACAACTTCCTAGCAATTTAAACCAGATAAAAGCATCTGATATTTGGAGAAACGTGTCATGGTCGCAGCATGAAGATATACCTATAATATGAACCCCAAAGAACATTAAATTGTAGTCATGCTTTAAATTACTGCATGTTTTTCTGTGCAAGTAATTTATTTTATAGTATACTTAATATTTCTTAAAACAAAGTTAAGGTTTTACCATCCAATGAATATTTTATGTTAGGATATAATTCATGCAATTTAACACCTTATCTGACTAAAGTTGAAACATAATTCAATAATTGTTTGTCGTGACATGAATTCAGTTTGTATAAATGTTGCTTTATCTTTACCCTCATTATATTGTTCACAACCATGGTAATGTGTAGGAAGAACAGCCTAAGTCAACAAGGTACCCCAGAGAACAACAGAAAGGACAGTCATAGTTAACTATGGACCTCAAATAACAATCAACAGGACAGTCTTAGTTAACTATGAACCTCAAATAACAATCAACAGGACAGTCTTAGTTAACTATGGACCTCAAATAACAATCAACAGGACAGTCTTATTTAACTATGAACCTCAAATAACAATCAACAGGACAGTCTTAGTTAACTATGAACCTCAAAAACAACCAACAGGACAGTCTTAGTTAACCATGGACTTCAAAGAACAATCAACAGGACAGTCTTAGTTAACTATGAACCTCAAAAACAACCAACAGGACTGTCTTGGTTAACCATGGACTTCAAAGAACAATCAACAGGACAGTCTTAGTTAACTATGAACCTCAAATAACAATCAACAGGACAGTCTTAGCAAACTATGAACCTCAAATAACAATCAACAGGACAGTCTTAGCAAACTATGAACCTCAAATAACAATCAACAGGACAGTCTTAGTTAACTATAAACCTCAAAGATTAACCGATAGGACAGTCTTAGTTAACTATGAACCTCAAAGAACAATCAACAGGACAGTCTAAGTTAACTATGGACCTCAAAGAACAATCGACAGGACAGTCTTAGTTAACTATGAACCTCAAAGAACAATCAACAGGACAGTCTTAGTTAACTATAAATCTCAAAGAACAACCGATAGGACAGTCTTAGTTAACTATAAACCTCAAAAAACAATCAACAGGACAGTCTTAGTTAACTATGAACCTCAAAGAACAACCGATAAGACAGTCTTAATTAACTATAAACCTCAAAGAACAATCAGCAGGACAGTCTTAGTTAACTATAATGGAACTCAAATAACAATCAGCAGGACAGTCTTAGTTAACTATAATGGAAATCAAAGAACAATCAACAGGACAGTCTTAGTTAACTAGAATGGAACTCAAATAACAACTGACACGACAGTCTTAGTTAACCATGGACCTAAACGAACAATCAACAGGACAGTCTTAGTTAACAATGTGGCCCTCAAAGAACAATCAACAGGACAGTCTTAGTTAACTATGAACCTCAAAGAACAATCAACAGGACAGTCTTAGTTAAC
>VMBQ01003172.1:0-108567 GCA_007657795.1 Dreissena rostriformis
AATTAACGTTAAATATCATGACAACCCGGATAATTGACCTTTCATTATAGCCTATTTATTGTTAAACAAATAAGTATTGTATGCATGCCAAATTAGTTCACACATAGCGGTTCAAATGACTTATTCTCTGCGCCTCTTTGATATATATTATGCTATTCACTTTGTCCTTCAGATGTTTAATCTCATGCGGTTTGGCTCATATATCCGCCAGCAACAAAGTGGCTCATGGTACAAACACACATGCCGTTCAATTCACCGCACAGCAAAATAAAATACACACGAGATTTGACGTATGTTCCTGTTTTCAACAATTGTTCGTAGAACCCAACAATGTAATGTGATTATAGTTGTTTTCAAGATAATTCAATTTCACTGAGATCAAAATGAAACAAAATTATGAATGCACACTTGGTTTGGTTATGTTTTCATCAAATGTACTAAGTAACCAAACATGTACACCAGCATATTATCCTGCAGCTACTACGCTCTCATATGCGTGTGTTATGTTGGAACCTGCAATTGGTCATATCGCCTCCTATACTGATGTTTACATTGCTCTCTACGTAGAGAACGAAATGTGGATGTGCTTTCTTTTTGTGTAAAGGTTATTTAAATGTCCTGTTTTGTGTCTTTAATAAGAGTACTGTACATTTAAAAAAATCAGCAGCGTCGAATTGTGGTATCTTAAGGTTTCTCCAAAATAAACGTATTGTATCATAGTTACATCAGCGCAACAGGATGTACATGATTACGTACGACTGCAACTGCTATTTCGTGTTATAATAGCTAAAACCAAATCTCGAAAGCTCTTTTGTGTTCAATACCAAAGTTGGTTGACACCAATGTGCGTCCATATGGTTACACTTTTTTTGGGGGCATTCAACACCATAGTGCGTAAGTATGAGTTCTGAATTAGGTATGTTTAAATTGGCACTGTAAAGTAAGCTCACACAACTTTTGAGTACAAGTGATACATAAACGTCGGGTTACTTTTATGGTTTATACATCATAACATTTGTATTTAAATTTAAAAGCAATGACACAGAAAATAAATTCGATTAAATTGCAATATGATAACACAATTGTTTAATATGCTACAGAGCACCAGAAAAAACTTTCTAACAAACGATGAAATTAAGTAAATGAAAATATAAACTTAATTCCTTCTTGTTAACTATATTTGAAAAAAAAAACAGCATCATCTAGCCCAAACCCCCGATAATCGTTATAGATCTCAGGAAGAAACCGTAGTGCACAGTTACCCTGCTTATATGATAAAAATATTTATGCACAGACTACGTTTTATTGTTTCACATTCATTATATTTATTGCTATATGCCAGAATTCCACGTTCTCGACTCGGATAAACGTTTCGTTATTAATGTTCACCACGTGTTTATGTACAAATTCAGTGTTCGTTTATCGTATAAATATACAGTATACAGCTTATTTGTTGCATTCAACATAACATGCCTGCAGGAACTATCAACAAAAGCGCAAAATACACGAATAGTATTTCTAGACTCGTGTAAGAGGATGTGTGCTCTATTGATGCCTGTTCATAGAACCGTGCACTATGCGAAGAAAACAACAGCGTTACTTAGTTTCAATTAAAATAAAATGTGTGTTTGTTCACGGTTTAGCAAAAGTGGACTTTAAAAACAACCGTCCAAGATTAAACAAAAAAATATGAATTATATTTAGACAAGCAAAATAACAACTTTTTCTAAGACACATGTTAAAAATAAAGATTCCTCTAATTATAATCAATGTAACAAAACCGGCAAAATAACCAAAGCGTTTTGAACGCTTTTAAAAGATAATTTTGCAAAAATTGCTTTACTAACAAAACGCTTATAACATACCTGCTACAATCAAAAGCTTTGGAATCATGCTGAGGAAATGTGTTATGTTTTGCTCGTTTAGGCCCCAGGTTTGGATTGTACTTTTTTTCCCTATTATGATTATTTAAAATTATTACAAATATAACCATTTAATAGTAAAAGCTTTAAAACTTTTTTTTAATACGAAAATATGTGAAAAAGTCCTTTTAACGATTAACCTTGGACCCATATAACTTCTTCTGTACTAAATTACATCTGCTTATCGTAACCAGATCTTTTTCCAATGTAAAAAATGCAATAAATATGTATTTTATGTGAATTTAATTTTAGAAAGACTCCTTTTGTAGCAGACTGGAAAGTTTATCTTTGTATTCCTGATGTGCCGATTTAAAACTCTCCAAACACTTAAAGGTTAACGAGTGGTAGCATCTTCAGCGTCCTTGTAATTAAAACCGTTTATAAGCCTGCTATATTCTTCGTGTGCTTTTGTAACAAATTTTTTGTTTTATTTTACTGATCTTTGTATTACAATTCGACGTTAAGTTAAGTATGCTATAAACCCAGCCAATTATTTATCTTCTCATAGTTCCAATTAAAGATATGTGTCGTTGATAGTGTATACATAAAACGTTCAAATAAATGACATGACATGTTTTCTATTACGGTGTTGGAGAATTTAATACTTCGGCCTGTTACCGGATCGTGTTTTGGAAACCCGGCGATAAGCTGGCTTCGTCGCATTATGACCTGTAAAACTATTTGAAACCGAATGAACCGGTATATCTTTGAGTTCGAATATTTCGTTTTTACGAAAATATTATTGGATTTCAGCCAGCTAATGCCTCGATAATTCAATTATTTAAGAGTTTTATTTTGCAGAAAATTTGCCGTCATTGAAATTGTTAGAACGCTTGCTACACACAAAAACATTCCGAAAAGTTAGGTTGGTTTTCACCTACTTATTTTAAAGTCATTTCTCATACAGACACCATTAAGTCCGTTTCCGTTGAATAACACAATCTTTTTGTCTTCTAAGATCCTGAGAAAGCAACATTATTGAAATGTCAGTCACACGACGGACACCATATGTATTGCAAAGTGGGTCGATTTGAGTACAATAGAATTCCTGCTATTCCACAATACACTGGGCAGTCGTACACCTCATTCGTATCTTTCATATTTTAATATATTTGTATATTTTTGTGTGCACGAAAACCCAACCGATAATTTCGTTGATAATATGCATAACCTAAAACTAGTCGACTATTTCTCTACGGGTCGACACTAGTCAAGATAACGTATGCAATTAATTGATTGTTGTAAAGCTTTGTAGTCCGCGAAAGACAAATTTTGCGATGCGCTTAAATCTCATAAAACGTTCACGTGTGCATACTTACTCGTTCATACCTGCATGATTGAATATTACCAATATCGGTTTCCTAAAACCAATTTATAAGATCCCTTTTGTTTTCGAATACATTAGGAAGATATATTCAAGAAGACAATGATTGCCTGGCTCCACCAAAGGCTTATCGACTCCATTGATCGTTAAATGGTAAAGCTTTGTTCGTTATAATTGAATGTAAACGTTGTTTTATCTGGCGGCACATGTTGTTGATACATGAGATGTGTGAATGATATCTTCAAGTTGGCATTCATCGACTGGTTAAACTCTTATGATTATCAGAAGCTTAATTCTTAAATGGAAAATCTTTGTACTGGTTGAGTGAAGACGCATTTGTTATTGCACGACATGTATCTAATGCATAAAGAATTGATAGACAACATATTCTGAACACCATCGCAGTAATGCTTTAAGGATATCTGCAATCACATAACAGAAAACTGTATCTTGTTTTGTTAAATAAAGACAAACTCAGCGTTTCTTCCAAAAACAACATTCACAAACCATTAGGATTTTAAGACGGGCGAGGAATGATATGTCATGAAAGCCTTGTTTTAATTGGGTTTCAAGTAAACTCAATATAAAAAATAATGAAAAGTACCTTTGGAACCGTTTATAATAGAGAAAGAGGTCGTATAACCAAGACAAAATTTGTTAATTTCACAATATATGCACTTCCCATAAAAAACTAACATTTAATATAGTTGTAATACAATTAAATACAGTACTTAATAAAGAACAAACATTTCTGTTCTGATCGAGTTTCTGGAGTTTGGTCGTTTGCTATATTCAATTCTAGAACAGTTTGATGTGTGCAGTGTGAGTGAAGTAGATTGTATCCACGTTCATATCTTCAATGTTGTCATATTTCAATCCGTATTGGCTTTAAGCGGTAGAGATTTGTTTGTTATGTAGATTAAACGTTTTTGCGATATTTTTTTTTTAAACTTGTTAGTCTGTTCTCTCTAACTTAGTAACTCCTTTATAAATGAACCATATTTCTTTATAAACTTATAACCTAAAAACCTATAACTTAATAGTGTTCATGGTTTCTAATACAGTCGACACTAGAATACTAAAATTATTTCGCTGGTATTTGGGACACAAGCCACGTTTTGGTATAGATGTTTTAATTTTCTGTTTGCAAAAGTACACGTTGTTGAGATCGTTTACGTTGCTCGTTTCGTTTGTGATCAATTCTGAAAAAAAGGTGAGGTTTGCATAGCCCTCAAACTAGTTTAAACCTCAAATTCTTTGCATTTACCATTCCAAGGCGGTGATCCCAGTTTTCATCATTGATTTTTTATAGTTTGTGTTCTGTTATAACAGTAGTGATACGAACAAGAATTTTTCTCCTGATTGAGTGTCTTCATTCTCTACCTTTGCAGTCGTTTATATAATGCAAATGATGCACACCATTGCGTTAATTGTTACAATTATATTAAATTCACATATTCCAACTCATACTTTAAATAATTATACAAGACTTTCTGAATTTTTGTAAACCCTTTTTTTCCCAGGTTTGATTTTCTTCATAATTGTATTTTTTAATCGGCGGAGATAGTCAGAAAAGCAAGGAACTGTATGTCTTAAGTTTTCCATTTTATTTATAGGTGTAGCAGGCATTAAATCTCTGCAGGAATGCGCCTGTTTTTACACAAGTGTTTTACCTCTACACTATTAACATTTCCTTAAAGAATAGTACATGTTTTTTCGAGCATTTTTGAATTTACTACAACAGCGATATTCGTTGCAAAGGCGTTTTGTTTAACTGTTTAATTCCTTTATTCTACTATGTGTATATGTTGTTTCGTTTTGTGCCGTACTGTACCGTTTTGGTTCCTTGCCATAAATGAAGGACAACGAAGGTGTGTATGATAGAAATGCAATACTGCTGCAGCTTCTGGAGTTTCACTTCTTTATATTCAAATCAATGTAAATGCAAAAAAAGCTATAAATTAGGGTAAAAATACTTTTACAAACCTGGTTGACACAGAAAAAGAACGTGTGCATTTTTTATGATTCGACATTGATCAATTTTGATGGCTGGCTCAATGTTACAATTTATTAAATGCACAGACCATGTATAATGTGTGTAAAATTTGTATGACGCCCTTATTTTGTGTCAAACATGGTTCACATGTTTCCCTTTGTCTTGTGTACTGATTTTTGTGCATAATGGTTACACTGAGAATTTATAACAAATGAATTACGTCACTGGAAAACCCCGAAAAAAAATCTAGAACACATCACTTTTGATTTCGCTTAAGTACACACAGATTGTTAAGAAACACGAGTGTCAATGAAAGGTAATCGTTTTAACTAGAGTTAATATATTATATTTAGTAAATGTTCTAAATATTTGTGAAAAAAAATATATTCAGGCATTATAACTTAGATATGTTGTTAAATTATATAAAAACATAATTATGACATTTATTTTGTTTTCATTTACAATACTGTTAATATAGTCGCTTGAGTATGTAAACTTAGTATACATTGTTACATTCATGTACATTAGTAGAAATAAAAGCAGAATATGTGTTGTTACAGTTGTAATTTGTTTAATGAGTAGATTTAGTTTGTTTCGTCTAAGCATGTTAATTTTAAGATGCAATCCCGTGTATTATACGTCCTTATTTGTAGCCATTCAACATGAATATACATGTAGATATCGTCTGTATATATGACATTTGATTTTGCATCAACATCATAATTATTATCATCATCATCACCTTCAATTATGATGCATCCGAAAACCAATCGAAATATTCATTCCCGTTAAGAAGACACGTAATTCAAAGATCAATTTTAAGGTCTACAACAAAGCTAGTAACGTTTACTTTCGGTTTTGATTTGAAGATCATCGCGTTGTTAAAACTACCATTAATTTATTCGTTTGGTCACAGGGGTGGTCGTGTTAATTATCAGTAATAGTTATTATAACAATCATCAATATCGTTATAAAGTATCGATCTTAAATGTATTGCTTTTTACTATGGTAACACTGTAAATTACTGACTTATGAATTACGTCATCGGAAATACCCCGAGAAACTATACCACATTACTTTCGATTTCGCCTTAGTAAACATTAAATTGTCAAGTTACACAGATGTCAATGTAAGGTAATCATTTTAATTAGAGTCATCATCATCATCATCATCATCATCATCATCATCATCATCATCATCATCATCATCATCATCATCATCATCATCGTCGTCGTTGTCGTCGTCGTCGTCGTCGTCATCATCATCATCATCATCATTATCATCATTTCATTCATCAGCATTAATTCATTTAAATGGATATTCCAAGACAAGATAGTAATTTAAATTTTCTAAACAATCATATGGCATCAACAAAATATGTCTTTAATTCCATTTAAGAATAGCTGACATTGATATAATTAAGTAAATTGTCAAACTATCTTGAATCACCGCTTTCAATAGAAAAAAGCCAGAAAAAGTCATGTTTTTGCATCGACAGTTTAAAAATAATTGCCTGGTAGACATATCCTTCCCGCAACCACCCCATACGCTGGTGTGCAGGGTACGACTATTTACCAAATCACATACATCCCGCATCCGCGCCGAGAAACGAGTTCGTGCCGTTGCGCGGAAGAGTTTACTTTACATAACATGTTTGCATGAATAATAGTCCACTGCGTATCACGTTTAAATCGCGTAACACAGCTCTTCTTAAAGGTCACAGAGGCACGTCAGCTAATAGATTCATTCGCGAAGACGCAGCGGGCGGGTCCTGTCAATGAACTATATGAAATACACACATACAAGCGCGCTGCACAGCAGATGAGGCGTTTTATTAGCAACCTCGATAACAGCCGATTTCTAATCAGATCAACGGGACAATAACGGAAGAAGAAAACAAAACCATTTTACTAAGTGATCAATAGAACCATTATTTTATCATTTAAAGACAAAAACAAATATTAAAAGAAAAAATGTTTTGATTTAATATCCATATTACTTACATTTCAAGATGACAATCTTCGCATTTTGACTCGGTACTCGGTCCCTAAATCGGCCGGGGAAGACATAATGAACTAGCAATAAGCGTTGATCACACAGTATTGCTTTCAAGATGCGGAAACGCTTTCAAAATGAGGAAGCAAAAACTACCGACATAGTATAGTGTCATGATAAGACAGAAACCGTTTCATTATCTAAGCACAAATGTTTGCCGTACTCGGTCAGTCGGTACGGAAATCGTTCTTGAAAGACTGAAACGGCTACCGAAATTTTCCAGTTTGATATAAATAACACAGTTTTAATTTGATTTTCTATATTAAAATATTGTGCTTAGATTTTCCATTTATAAGAAACAAAACTATTTGTAAAGACCCGCTTTCAAGCGAAAATGGGTTTTATACCATATGCGGCCATCGTTGCTGTAGCTCAGCCTGCGCATCTCGCAGTCTGATTAGGAGAAACCTAATGAGACCACGAAGCCTTGTATGATTTAAAGTGGAGAGCGTAGCCCCTAACCAGACTGCGCAATTGCGCAGACTGGGCTTGAACTACACAAGCCGAATAGCCATAAGACCCATTTTTGCATGACGCGGCTCTGAAAGTGTGATTTGAATGTGTCGAAAGAAAATTGTGATTTAATCAAATATTAAAATACCATATATTTCGATGGTGAAAAAATAAACTCATAATAAGCCATGTGAGGACACATATGATGTGATATCCCGTAGAATAATGTTTATTTACGAACATGTACGTGTGATTTGAATATTCGTGCACTTTATAACACACATTTCATGCGATGAACTAACAAGTGACAAAAAGTGGCAAAAAATAAATCAATTAAAACAGTGTTTTTTTCGAACTTTATTTCAAAGTCAGGATATACATCAAATATCTTTTTAAACTATTTATTTAAGATATATCTTTTATAAACTAAGCTTCATCTTTGTTATCATTAGTGGAGTTTGTGTGAATCCTTAATAAAAAACGAAAGATTGTAAATCAACGTCAGTTTCCTTCTTGATGTTTTGCAAAAATTTCACCACCGAAGAGAATTCAAAGTAAATTTCCGGTAGATTGGTTTTTGCTTTGTTCGTGGCCGTTCGATTGGCCTATGTTAAAACGTCAAATTTTATATCATGTTACTGTAATATTAAATACATTCAAAGTGCGAACAATTGCAGCGCCTCTAGCGCTTTGATTTTGTAGTAGTAGCATATAATTATAGGTGTGCAACGAATAGATGGTAATTTTTATATCCATTATGAGGCATCCGAGAACCAAACAAAATCTGCATTCCCGTTATACGTAATTTAAAGATCAATTTTAACGTCTACAACAAAGTCAGTGACTTAAACTTTCGGTTTCGATTTGAAGAACATCGCGTTGTTAAAACTACAATTAATTTGTTCGTGGTATGGTCGTTTTATATATCACTATAATCGTTGTTATAATAATCATCAATATCGTAACCACAGTCTTTTAAACATCATTATAATCATCATCGTAATCATATTCATAATAAGTATTACCATTATTAAATAGTTATTATTGCG
Source organism: Dreissena rostriformis (assembly GCA_007657795.1). Classification (NCBI taxonomy): domain Eukaryota; kingdom Metazoa; phylum Mollusca; class Bivalvia; order Myida; family Dreissenidae; genus Dreissena; species Dreissena rostriformis. The sequence continues at coordinate 8,800 of VMBQ01003172.1, forward strand.
TCGTCTTCGTCTTATCTAACATGAGCAAACTGTTCTCATGGTGTGCTTTTGTAAATGCTTTATACGTCGTTTGTCGTACTTCGTGCGTCGTCCGTCGTTCGTCATACGGCGTGTATCTTCAATATTTGCCGCATTTATTGTCCAATCTTCATGAAACGTTGCAAGACAAGAACAATTGTCCCAATAATATTTCAGTCGGGTTTGGAATTTTGAGAAATAGGTTAAAAAACTAACTCCCTAGTTCTATTGCATACCTTGTTAACAGTACCTGCTCAGAACATTTAAGATCCGTGGGGTCTTATGTAAGCGCTTAAGGGCATTTGACCCTCTTGTTTTCACCATAATTCGACTCGTCTTTCACGTTTGTATTCAGTAAAGCTTTAAGGTCATACATTTTCAGTTTGACACAAATCCAAATAGTAGTTAAGAGAATCGCTTTTACGTGTGGAAAATAGTTTGATGAAAATAAAGATAAAAAGTATTGCTGACCATGTCAACAAAGGTGGTGGCTGATTCTTAATAGTTTCTGGAAACTTAATTTCCACCGACTCGTTTATATTAGTCAAATTATTATGGATATTTTCAGTTTAAGTAAATAATATGCATTAATATCACAGTATGCACGTCGACGTTCTTCTGTTAATTTCTGTAAAGCACATATGCGCAAAATTTTGCAGCGGGATAAAGTATAAATCAAAACATGCTTTGTAGAATATTTCTTCAAATATCAATGTAATGGCGTCGGTGTTTTATTAAAACTGTTTGAGCAAAACAATATAGAAAAGTCATTCCTGATATATTCAAGCTAGACAAAATGGAAGAAGAACATGATACGATGAACAGGACGGTCGATTGTCTGCCCCGTATTCCGGCGTTGCCTAGGGAAACAGGAACAACGAACAAGGTTTGTGTTTTGCGATGGATACATGCAAACATAGTTCCCTTTTTAGCAAGGCAGACGGTTATTTTCCATTCTATAAAGGAAGTAAATAATCATGAAATGTTTTGCAACAGAGTATGGACGAAGCCTATTTGTTTTTATTTCCATAAAACTCCGAAAATCGAAGATAGTATGCACGTGCTTTATTACTCGATAACATATCTGTGAAACCGAATTAATTAATTTCCATCTAATGTAGCCCAGTGAAACCATACGTGCAACACACAATAAGAATTGATTATAAACAAATATCCACGTTTGGTCATTTTTTTTTTCTTATTTTCTCGTTGAAAATGGTTTCCATGCATTTTTTTAAATTTAAACTTAGTTGGATTTGTTATCTCTCATGTTACCATTGAAACACACAGACTGTATTGGTGGATTATGCATGCGCATAATATTACTTGGTTTAAATGGTTAGCGTACGTTACAAAATATCATCGCTTTTATTATATACTGATATGTTTCTTCAAGGTACTTGTTCCCAGTTCGAAACATAATATTGGAGATAGACGAGTTTGTATCAATGTTCATCCATCGAGGTGGTCGAACAACAGACGGGATTACCATCTCGGCACAAACTGCCTGGTAAAGAGCGATAGTTTGCTTTTCATTAATGCAATTAATAACACATCTTAATTGTAAAGCGTTTCAAATGCACTTATTGGAGCGTGAAGAGCATTTGTATTTGCTAATCATTACGAAGGTATTTCCCTATAAGTGTAAGAGGTTGAGTGGTTGTAGTTAGTTTTAGGAAAAAGTCTTGGTGAACTAATCAGTATTTGTTTTCCTAAAATGGTTACCCCGGATGATTTTGACGACAAAAAGATATTTATTTACAATTTATAGAATACTTTTAATTTTGTATAGGTCTCAATTGTGGAACTCCTGATTTGTATTGACATCCTATTCACGGACGGACTGATAGACTGATGCAAGTTGTGAATTAATTCAGATACATATTGATGAGTGTACCTTTTCAGAATAAGATACTTAATAAAACAAATATATCATGTCATGTAAAAGACGAAAAACGTGTTGAAAGTGTTTTTTTTAGTAGAAATAAGTTAATGACTTTGACCACAGATCATATTCACTGTTGAAGTTTGTCATGAAATGCCTTATGATAGATTAAATCAATTAAATTAAAAAGCTCACGTTTAACAACCAGAAAACAAATTTAACATATAAAGTATTTTTCCATGAAATTTCACCATAATTCGACTCGTGATCGTCCGAGTTCCGAGTCTTTATTTTGCTCCATGTATACTGTTCTTGCTTTTTATGATTATGTGATTGAAATTTTTAAAATAGTCAATTCGTGAAAAAGGCCCTTTTTATCGAGTTAAGATATACAAAAGTATGTATTTTGTTGTATGTATTTTATCATCGGCTGCATAAGGAGAATATAATGTCAAATGACCATGGATTACTTTGTTCAAAATAAATTTCGATAATATAAAATACAATTTATATATTATGCGTGTATTTGTGTCATTAATCACATCTGAATATTGTAGACGTATTGTTTAACACGTATGGTGATTTAGTTATAAAAGCGAACACAATGCTGATTTAATAGTTTTACATCCAGATTCCAGAGCACTTTCTAGCATTGTCTATCCGGATATCGGATGTACTGGCTGATATTGGAGCCGGAAAATGCATTGTTATGGAGCGGAGAAAAAAATACTTGCGGAGGGAGCGCATGATGACGATAGTAGGACAACTGTTAGGAGACTTGGGCAACGCTGAATATTTCCATTTCGGGAGCCAATCAGAAGGCACCACCACTCCCGGTCTCAATTCTGATATTGATTTGTTATGTAGTTTCAAACATGTGAATATAATGACAGACTGGAGAGACTGGGAGGTTGGGATAGATAGCCTTCTGATGCTTCGTGACGACATCACTCCACCTCAACAGTACTTGCTACAGGTCACAAACAAAAACGCACCGGAAGAGGTCACCCGTATGTACGATGAGAGGTGTGTAAGGAAAGATTTCGGGCATGTTCTGTTCAGCTCAGAAAGATGGAAGCAGGAATCAGAACAGACGGTATCACAGATGGTAGAGGTAACCAAAAATTTACCTTCTGTGAGTGCTAAGCCCACCTGGGATATGGTAACAGCATTTCACGTCTGCAAAACTCTTCCTGAAATACAACACTGGAAAGACAGGTGCAAAAGTAGACACTGGCCGCCCGCCCAGCTACTTGAGGCTGCACTGGTAGCTCCCTTTTTTATGGTACCTGCAGGACATCCAGACAGTGATTACAAGCGCGAAGAATGACGATTGTCTCCGAACCTTATAGAAAGAATGTTGATGTTTAGTTTTAATATGACACAGATAAAATGTAACATAGTTTTAAAATTTATAAAAAAAAGCCTTACTTAATAAAATGGCTGGGGATTTTATCACAAGTTTTCATTGTAAAACTTAAATGTTTTACACCATAGAGACAACACACCCTTCTCTGTGGAAGGATAATAACCTCATGTTTCTTCTATTACTATGTTTACAAGTATTTAGGAAATGGCTGATGGTGGGATACTTCCCTCATTATATCATAGTGAACTTGTTCGATGGAAAACTGTCTATGGTGCAAAAGAGACGCATTTTACAGTACGTGAACTACTTGATAAAGAACGACTTTCAAGATTTATTTCAAAAACGTATAGATCAATTAGGGTATCGGTTACAAGTGTGTGGTATACGGGGTATCGGACAAGCTGGAGAGGGAGATCTGGCACGTGAATGCTTACGTTACAGTATCAGTTTATTGCTAAAGTGCGAGTTGTTGGAAACAATTATTAAAGAACGTACACTGATAACATATGAGATACAGAATTCGAATACAATCTTCAGGCACGATATACAAAATAAATTACACACTGTTTTTGAATATTCAAAGAATGCCCTATTGAAAACGGTAGCTTTGGACATTATTAATCACCTGTACGCTTTACACAATTCAGTGCAATCATCTAAGTGTTTGCGACTACCGATTCCTGCTTGCATCAATATTATAGGCCGCTTCCAATTCTCGTTAAAAACGGATGTAGCTTCTAGCCGCTTAAAGTTGGCTTCTGTGCTATACTGCTTTGGACATCTTCACGCGGCAGTTAGAGTATTGGAGGACGTGCAGAAGAGGTATCATAGTAAGTTTAAGGCTGTGTGTAAAGAGGTATAACAGGAGAATAAGATCTCCAGGTGTTTGCTAACATGATATCAGATAACTGTGACAACGTTTACAGTGAACCACCATTCTCATCGTGTGTCAGGTTTATTAGACAAGAAGCGCACTGCGCCCCATACATATTATGGTTTGAAATAAATCGCGGTGTGACTGATGAGGAAGAAGCACAGAGAAATTACAGAGATAAACAATGGATGAACGACGCTGAGGTGGCTGCTCGTCCATTCCTTCACTATCTACAGTATCTCGCGTATGGGGGACTAGGGGAACGGACCAAACAGCAACATGCGTTTGGAATACTCGAGTCTTATATATTTGATTCAAGAAATAAAATCAACATTCATCACTCTGAGACAGCGCTCAATTTGCTTGGTCACTGTTATGAAATGGAAGGTGACTATGAAAGGGCGTTAGATTACTACGAGCTATCGTTGCTTAAGAGGGTTACGAACAATGCTGCTAATTGGCATTTACAGCGTATGCAGCGCCTTATTAGTAACTCATAATAAAAATTAAAACGTTAAACTGTGCAAAATACTAAATAGAAGTATTTGTAAGAATACACACTCTGTTATCAATTTGTTTTCTAAGTTAAACATTTTAATTGTATGTAAAATAATTCAGCACATTTTTGGTAAATATGCTGCGTAATTGTACAAACAATTAAACTTAGAAAACAAATTACTAATACTAAGTATTACAAATACTTAGTTAATTATTATTGTAAAATATTAAAATCGTACACTTAATTCTATTGTATTTGCATTAGAATTGGAATTAAGCATGTTGATATAGATAAAGTTAGAGTAGATTTACTTTATTGAGCGAGTTTAAGAAAACCTGAACCACGAGTCTTCGTGTCTTCGTGCCGAGCAATACATATTATTCAATTCGATAATTGTTCTCTAGTCACGCAATCATTTGCTCAACATTGTCGGTCTTTATTTGTAAATAAAGAAAATGTTTATTTAAAAAAAGGCGATTCACTTCAAGCATAAAAAAGACGTCAGAAAAGCATACAAGCACAATGAGATCACTGTTTTGTCCATGACAGCTTTATCTCTTCAGTGCTGAAATAAAGCTAAGTTTACTTATCGGGAGCTTATTAAGACCATGCACGTTTAATCATGGGATAAAAATTATACTGATACATATGTGTCATATGCAAACTTATACATATGTGTTATATGCGTACTTAATCAACATATGAATTATATGCATATGTTAAAAATTTTATATGTATATTATACGAGTGTGGATCAGAATTTCTTAGCAGCCTCTATTATAAGTTATGTTGTTTTTGGTTTCAGACAAAATATGTAAGATTTTCTAGTGTTACAATAATCCAAATCACGATATCTTTGTCTCAACATTACCAACTTTACAGTGGCAGTTACTTTTTCTTGAAAACTGAAAAGGCCTACAGACCATCTCAAACATTTGTTGACCGTAAATCAATAAAATCATTAACAAAATAATCCTGAAGCTACCACGATGCACACATTTTGACATTCTTTCCACAATACTCATGGTTGCCACATGTCGCTTCTAAACTAACCTGTGTATTTTCACGCGGTGTATGACGGGACGTGCTGTTTTTATTTTGCGCCAACTAATGCATGCCTCCCTAAATTATATGCAAAGATTTATATTATGTCGCCTATGACGTAGCAACGTGCATTCATTCACTATGTGCATCATTTATTTATGTTTAGCTCGACTATGCACCGAAGGGTCTGCGCATTACTACTTGCCCACTTGCCAGAGTCTGCTTCGGCGTCTTCGTAATGCTCTTGTGAAGGTAAATGTGCAACATTTCTGACCTGCAATTTAGCAGAATTATGGCCCATTTTAAAAATTACTCAAGGTAAATGTACAACATGATTGCCGGTTCTGTGTAGGTGTTCAGTTTGAACTGCATACATGTTTTCGGGGTCATTGTTTTAGGTAACTGCCCACGTTCCAAAACTCTGACCTGCAATTAAGAAGAACTATTCTCCTTATTTGTGCTTATAAAATTAGTTAAGTTTAACGTGCAACATTTCTATATCGTGGCTTAATCTAAAGGTATTCAAGTAAATCTTCACACCTGTGTACGGATGAATTGTGTGAGGTAACTGATCCAGAAAATATGCTTATGCTTACATTTGAGAACAGCATAATTAGTTCGAGGACGGATAAACATTTTTTAAATGAATAAAGAGCAAAGAAAAGAAAGTAAAGTATTAAGCATACCAACGTATTATTGAATTGAAGCATGATACCGGGGTAAGACCATTATACCAAATATATGTTCAGATTTGAGACTAGATCAAATCTTAATGAGGACCAACACTTGTTTATCAAAAATATATAAAGTTAAGAGATGCAAAAAGGAACCATAGGAATAAAAAGATATAACAGATTAAGAATATTGACTGTATGAACAGCATGAAATCAATATTATTAACACAAAGCTTAACTGCATGCCTTCTGTGTTTGAAAACGATGGAACTATAACCTAAATTTAAAGGAAGAATATCACGCGGTATATATACATATAACTGCAGTTATAAGGTACGTGAAATTTACTTTTCTACTTTTGACAATATGCAACACTAAAATACGTTTACACACACATACAATGTTCAAGCACTTTCGTCAACCGATTGATAAGTTTGTGTCGATCATTTGAACATGTTATAATGTACTGCGTTATTGTCATAGGGTTACTTTATTTACTAAACTTTGAATAGATTGTTTAGCAGTATAGTGTTTGTTATCCCGTGTTAAAACCACTTCCGCCTAAACGTAAATAATAGCAAAGCCGCCAGTCAATTATTGCCGATTGAAAATCCATTGTTCAATGCGTGTACCTTTATACTCGCACAGGTAATCATGTCCAATAGTTACATTTATATATATCGATTGTATTTTGCAATTGAACTGTTAGGATGCAATACTGTAATTGTCTATTATATTGCTTTTCNTTTTAAGGAGGTCTCTTCTAAACATCAATGAATTAATCTCTGGATAAAGGAACTTCAGCAGACAGGATTTAAAGTACTAACTAGACCTGTTTGTTAAAGCTAATCACTATCAACATGGCTACCAGAGATGTAACATATCGTCACCTCCCCGCGAAAATGGCCAACCTCAATATTTACAAGTTTTCAGGAGAAGGGAAAAAAAATAAATACAGAATGAAGCTAAAACTTTGCACGATGCCTTTTTAAATATTCCTACAAGTGTCATAATGTTTAAAGTGACGTGTGACTTTTTCTGTAGAAAATATGAGAAAATTATCTAACTCAAGCTTTTACAGCTTGAGTTAGACAATTTTCTCATGTTTTCATCTTGTTTACATTTTGTTTGGAAATTAACATTTAGTTTGGAAATTTTCGCACACATTCACATGGGTTTAACTTTGTAAGGCAATTGGATAGGACCTTGGAATATTTCGCTGGAGAAGCTGGCCGTTTTCACCATTGCGAAAATGTCAAAACCCGTTTTCGTGCCAAAACTGAGATTGGCCATTTTCGCGGGGAGGCGACGATGTGTGTAACATCTCTGGTAGCCATGTTGATAGTGATTAGAATTTTATAAACGGCAATATGCTTTTATTGTAATTTTATTTATGTTATTCAAAGCTTCTTCACATTGTCACCCATCACGGGACCACGGAATGCCACATAAGTGTGAGCATCAAGACTGCAAAAACTGTGTTGAAGAGACTTCCCTTGATATACCAAAACCATGCTTCAAATGAAAGTCTCTTCTACATCAAAGGTATTTTGATGCAGATATAAAAAATAGATGTTAATATTTTGTAAACATATTTTCACTAACAACTTTAGAATTGAAAAGGTGTATACTAGTACCATAATAAAAAATGCAGTAATTATTAAATATTTTAAAGAATATGTTCATCAGATGTACAGATTATTAATAATGTGAACAAGAATTGAGAACAAAATCTTTGAACAATAATTTATTATAAACATGATATATGTTGTAAGTATTAAACAATGACCATTGAAACACGCTCATTTATTGAATGGTTTCATGAACAGTATCATCAATTCTATTCATACTAGCTGATATTTTTAATTGTCAGAGCATTTTGATTGCAGTGACTACTTCAGCAAAAATTAAAAGGGATTCTTTTGAAGGTATGTTAATAATTAATTATATCAGTCTGTATTGTGGTATTCGATAGTTGTACTTTCATACACTTAAAAAAATGATAAAAATGTAAAAATGAGAATTCTTTGCATTTTAATATGTTTAACAGTGAAACAATTCTGATGAAAGGTTTTTAATATGAAAGATTAAGTTTCATTGCTGCCGCTTTTCTTAGAAGATAGAACATGTGAAATGATATGCTTTTAGTTCACTGAGGCAACATTTGTTGTAAATGTTCTTCAGAATTGTTGGAGACATCTGATCTCCTTGTTTTGCTATCCAAGTTGGACACGTTTGAAAATGAAAGCCATCTGTGCTTGCAACACCATTTTAAAGAGAACCAAGAGACAAGCAACAGAACGCATGAAGAAGAAAGGCATATATGTTCTGATCCTGAAATACCTAAATATCGTTCCCTGCAGCTAAACCTGAAACTCTGTGAGGGAAAACTAGTAGTTGAGAGGCAAACATATAAAACAAAGAAGCTGAAAGGGTCTGTCATTTATCTCAGGGTATGCTATTAAAATCATCAATGTTTTCCTTGCAAAATCACTTTTCCAGTTTGTGTGTTGCAGGCACATGTCAGGTCCGTCTCTGTCCATCAGGGAAAGGGGCCCTCATCATGGGCTCATGAGGGGGGATTTTCGCGGCGTTTCCCTTTTATGGGGAATTTTTTTACTTACTCTCTTATTACTACATNAAAAAAAAAAAAAAGGGGAAAAAAGTATACTCTTTGATGGGGGACGGGGCCGATATTCGGCCCCAAAAAACGGAGATCGACGGCCCTGCATGTACCAATTTAATGTGATGTGTTTCCCCTAAATTCTCTAAGCCATATCTCTCTTGGAAGCCTGGGTAATCATCCTGAAGATAGTTAAAGTATACATAAATATCAGTCGCTAGGGAAATAGGGGTATCACCACTCACCTTATCAGGGACACCGCAGTGTTTTTTTCCACCATTTTGGGAATGGGTCCGGGTCCCTCTGGATTGGGAAAAATCATGGTGTTTTTACTAAAATTGGGAAATAAGTGTTGTTGTTGTTTTGCTAACAAATGCTTCAACATTTAGAATAAAAGTGTTTTCCATATTACCGGGTATATTAATTAAGGTTCAACTTATAGAGCTGGAGGGGAACTAAATGTTGAGATCTATAAAAAAAATAAAAATTATATCAGAAACCTTCAATTAGGAATTTTAGGTTCCAATTGATAAAAATATTTACTTTTTCCCATTGGGAATGGGGCTGAATACCGCCTCCGAATTTGAAAGAAAAAAAAACACTGACACTCTATGAACTCTCAATATTATATTAAACCTGAATTACTAATTTCTGTTGTTGCCATTCATTACATGTTTTATTATAACATTCATGTTCTCATTTATCTGTTTTAAGAACATGAAGAGGATGATTAAAATCATTTTGTATAATTCAAACCTACATGAGCCTTGCTCTGTGAAAATAGTGTTTAATGCATGTGCGTAAAGTGTTGTCCCAGATAAGCCTGTGCAGTGCGCACAGGCTAATCATGGACAACTCTTTCCGATTTTATTATTTTTTCAGTTTGAAGGAAGGCTGTTCTTGACAAAAATCCTGTTAAGGTGGAAAGTGTCATCCCTGCTTAGCCTGTGGGGACTGCACAGGCTAATCTGGGATGATATTTTACGCACATGCATTAACCCCCCTTTTCACAGAGCGAGGCTCATATCTAATATACAGGAATGCCTCCATCATATAAATATATCCGCATACTTTAGTTTCCATGATGCATGTTGCCTTTCCAAGGTCCTGGCCAGCTCCGTGTGGATGATACAGGAATCCCGGAAGATACACAGCTTCCTATCACTGCTAAGAGTGTTCAGACCACATGTAAGTCATCGGGTCAAGTATTTACGATTCTTGAGTATGGATTGTAGAGCATATTAGCCGCGTTCTGAGCAAAGCTCAGGGAAAACTGGGCCTAATGCATTTGTGGCAAGCGTCGTCCCAGATTAGCCTGTACGGTCCGCACAGGATAATCAGGGACGACACTTCCCACTTTTTGAAATTTTTCAAGTAAAGGAGGTCTCTTCTAAACAAAATTCCAGTGTAGGCGGAAAGTGTTGTCTCTGATGAGGACTGGTTAACAGGTCGCCGTGGCTTAGTGGATATTGTGTCCCCCTAGCGACCAGGAGGTCAAGGGTTCAATTCCCAGTGTGGGAGCTTTCTATAGATATCCCCAAAGACACACAGTACTGTTCCACCCAGGAAACGGCCTCAAGAGCGTTTCAATGAGCCTTTGGCTTTTGATGCAATCAAGCTTGAATAAATAGGTTTAAATTAACTCTTTGCATGCTGGGAAATTTGTCGTCTGCTAAAATGTCGTCTGCTGAATTTCTAAAATTAGCATTTTCTTAAAAAAAAATTTCAAAGAATACTATTAGAATAGCAAACAGTTTGGATTCTGATGAGACGCCACGTTCTGTGGCGTCTCATCTGGATCCAAACTGTTTGCAAAGGCCTTCAAAATCCGGTTTCAGCGCTCAAAGGGCTAAAGTAATCTGAGGCAACACCTTACGCACATGCATAAAGCCCAGTTTTTCCAGAACATGGCTCTTATTGTCTTTCACAAATCCTTTGTTTTCTGCGTACAAAAGGTAATAATGATCATTTGCGCAATTATTACTTGTTTCAAACATTTAAATATAAAAATATTTGTTCAAATGTATACACCAAATGAAACAAATTGTATTCACATACCAGCAAGAGACTTTTATGATCTGATTATGTCAAAGGATTTTCTTAAACTTAAACTTCTTCTAAACTGTTTCTCAACTGTTTCGTTCTGTTAAAACAGCTTATTAGATTTTCAGTTTGAAAAGACGTGTTCTGTTTTCAGAGCCAGCTCTCATTTTATACAAAGGTCGGTGGTGCCATCTCAGAGACAGACTTCAGGTAGGAAAAGTGCATGAGTGCTGTAACCTTACAAAACATTGAACAGATTTACCCTATTGCCAAATTTGATGAATATCTAAATTGTAAAATTAATTATCTGATATTGTTCAATTTGATTTCTATTACTTTCTATGACACATTAGTATGAACTCCATAGATCTGAATCATTTAGATCTAAGGAACTTATACATCTTTGCCATACAAGTATTGTTGTATGGTGAGATACAATGTATGCAAGTACATGTACCTTAGTAAATTTCAATGTCAAATATCAAGAGTACTCTTACTTCGAATCTGAATGTGCTTTTTGTGGGGTTAAAACTTGGTTGTCACATGCCCATCTAGAAGTATTGTTTTTCTTTAACCCTTTGAGCACTGGAACCGGATTTTAAAGGCCTTTGCAAACAGTTTGGATCCAGATGAGACGCCACAGAACGTGGCGTCTCATCAGGATCCAAACTGTTTGCTATTCTGATAGTATTCNATAGCAATAGCCAAACTTTCAACGCTAGATGTGGTCTGGTAACATACTAAATGCTGATATTATTCAGGCTGTTACCGTTATTTATGGCATACATATTTTCCAATGGAAGTGCGTAAATACATATTTTCATTTCAGGATATGGTATTTTCTTATCTCTGATTTATCAATTTAATGGGTTATTAAAGCATTTTGATCACACATGTCAAATATCAAGATTGAAACCGAGTTAACATTTCATATTTTATACCTCCGCACAACGAAAGTTGTCAGATACACTTTGTCTCTCTTTGTTTCCGCCCGGTTCTTGTCCGTTTATGACCTGTGTTCCGGCTATGTATCAACAATACACATCATACGAAGATACCGTGATGTTAGAACAATTGCAGTTCCCAAGTGTGCAATTTAACAAACGTTTATCTCGTTTTTCAATTAAATTGAAGGAATTTACTTTAGAGTATATGGGTTAATATCAAGATGAGTGCAATGCTGAATAATTATGACTGGAATCTAATTATAAAATGAGTAAATCACGTTAACAATTAACCTGTAATGAACAATGTGAAATTGTCCGGAAAATAACTATAAAAAACATTTGTAGATGCAAACATGAAACTCCTTGCAGAATTACATGACTGTGCTTGTGCGTTACCCGATAAATTGCTTGAGCAAATGTTTATCTAACAATTCATTTTCAAGACAGCAATTGTATTATATATTAAGTGTGTTTGTATATGAAAAATGTATACATGTGTTTATCTATAATTTGTTACCAAGTGTTCAACCAAATTAAAAAAACATCTTGATCAAAGTGAATGGCTTTTCGAGCTGGCGTGTCGATGGTGACAATAGGCATTTTTATTTTATTATATTTGTTTACATCGACCACTCTTGATGAAACTTAGTATGTGGCAAGATTGTATGCAGACATAGCTTCGGACTACAGTTAAACATACTTGATTTAAAGATATGTATCCTATGTGAGTTCAAAATTTCTAACAAATTTTAATGGTTTCTCGCCTTAATGATGAGTATTATTAGCAATTGTAAAATGTACTGTTATAATCCTTCACTACTGCTTTTGCAGCTGAACGTATTTTTTAAACTATATCCACAACACAAAAATATTTATTTTACTAAGTTTCAGATATTTGAGGCAGTACATTTAACATGAACAGAACACAAAAACGTAAGACATAGGCACCTCTCTAATAAATCAGATAGATAAGCTGTGCCACTTCAAGATCTTTGTCATGTAAGACTTGGTTGAATCATAAATATTTACGACCGTTAGGAGCATGTAAAATAACAATCAAGATTTCTTAAGTGTTTACCTAAATGTTCTTATATGCAAACGATGGGTTTTGAGCAAATTGATTTTATACGAATAAGTGAAGCTCAAAAGATTAAACCGAATGCTTATTATTTTTTCCACCACCACCACGACCGCAAACGCCATCGCCACGGCCTCAGCTGCCGCCACTTCCATCGCTTCTATCACAATCATCAATAGTATGACTACAATTACTACAACTTCCATTACTAACAATACCGCTACCACCACTTCTACAATTCCTATTGCTATTAATACTGGGGATTTTGCTCGCTCTGATATATAATTACCATACGCACGTATACGTTTTATATTAGAATTACATAAACATAACATGCTACGTGTTCTATACGACTTTAAACTATACTATTACTTCGGCTTATGTTCTTGTTGCTGGTGGTGCTGGTTTTTTAGATGTGATGATGATGAGGGTGATCAATTTGTGATGATGATGATGCTAATGATATCAATTATGATCATATAATGATAGAAATACGACGAATACAAAGATAAAGACCAACATGATGATGATGACGATGATGATGATAATTACGATGACGATGATGATTATGATGAGGTGGAAGAGGTGGAGGAGGGGAGAGGAGGCGGAGGAGGGAGAAGGAAGGAGAAGGAGGAGGAGGAGGGGGAGAAGGAGGAGGAGGAGGAGGAACACGGAGGAGGAGGATGGCTGAGGATTGAGGAGAAGGATCATGGTGTTTATGTAAATGGTTATTTAATAATTAAAATAAATACCTTTCATTGACATCTATGTAACTTGAACATCTTTTGAACTAAATAGAAACCGAAAGTAATGCGGTAAAGGGGTTTTCGGGTTTTTTCTCATTTACGTAATTCATAAATCATAAATGTATATTGAACGAATTAAGATTTAATGCAGCGGCGTCGCGCGGCATTGAGTAATATTATAAATAAAAAATATTATAAATTAACTTGAGATTTCGAATTTTGCAAAGGTAAATGCTTTACAAATTTCCGAAATAAATAGTTTAATACAAAAATATATACCTGCCATATATTAGCAAATACTCTATGATGTGTTAGTTGAATATTCCGGGTTGCTGTTACAATGTGTGCGTAGATGGAAAAACGCCAAACAAATGTGGTACTCACTACATTTACTTCAAGGTATTAAGCAGATATAAACACACTATTCACAAGTTCACGTATATTGTTATGTAAAAGTTAGTTAAATACTGTGGTATGAAATTATTTTTATATAAACATCCTAACTAAGGGATCAGAAGTGTGATGTATTTGGTGAGTTAAACCGTTGTTGTCTATCTAAGACGTTATCAAACGTGAAAGAAATGCATCGATTTTTCAAATAATACATTATGCAGTGCTAAAAATATTTGAAGTAAAACTTGGAAGGATAATGTGTTGAATGCTTGGCACGAAATAGTAATATTTAGTGTTTCAGAACAACGTCATAATCAGGCCAATAGACAACGTGTTGTAAACACAACGTTCGTAATTCACACAACAAATGTTTTTGGAAGTAAACAAAATAAAATACATCTTTATTGTATGATTTTATGACGGTAATGTTCAGCGCAGTTACGTAACACAGAGTCGCATTAATAAACAAGACAATATCAAATACTCACATATATACCATGAAAGGCCCTCAAAGTTATTATTAATAATCAGTGTTGTCAGCTTCATTATTGAGAATAATGTCGTCTGTGAGCAACGCATGAACGTATTAAAAATACAGCCAGCAGCATTGATATATATGCACAATGTGTTTACACCAGTCAACATTGTGATAATGCCCTTGCATATGTAGTATGCAGGCGTCAGATTAAATACAAAAGTAGGACAATAACTTTTAGAGTGGTCAGTATGTTCAAGGATATGTTCATTTCCAATGTTTTGAAACCGTTATTTGAGTAGCGATTTACTTTTGCAGTTATTCTGATAGTACCGAGTAAAAAAGACATCTTTAGACACACAGGTGTAATACAAACATAACCAGTTAAACGAATGTACGCCCGAATGAAATTTGGAACTTTCATTCACTGAATTCAGTTCTGCAATGTGTTGTTTGTTTTCGTGATTGTCATACATCAAGGAACTCGTACACTTAAAAGTCACCTCCATTTGCAACTCGAGTTTTATTAAGTGTTTAGTTATAGTTGACCGTTTTTAATTGAAGATATTTGACATTGTTTTTAAGTATTTTATTTATATTATTTGCGTAATTGACGGTACTTTATTTTACATTATCGTTATGAAGCTTTAACCCATTTCTATGAACGTATTTGTGTTCATTTCGAATAGCCATTTTGCAAAACGACTAATGTCATACATCAAGAAATATAAAATAATCGTCGTGCGGTGAATGCTTTATCATTCGTTTTGTACTGTCTTTGTTAAATATGCAAGGACCGCTTTCACATACCAATTCTTAGAATTAAGCATCCGCACAAAGGATATTCTTTGAATTGCAGTATTCAAGGTTTGCTTCACGTTTGAGTAAAACTTGGCATTAACCACCTCTACCTACATCCTAATTCATGTATAACATTTTGTTTACGACATAATCACCAGTGGTATACTTGATATATTGTTGTATATATTGCAAATAACAACATAGAACACACATTGTGTCATGTTACAACGGATCGTTCAGAACCGAAATAACTGAATAAATCGTGTTTAACACAGTTTCGAACTGATATCAAAAAGATATGTTTGTTTAAACGCTATGTATCAATTCTCAAGACGTATGTGTTCATGGTGGTATGATATTGCTCTATAATATACACGGGCATATTAATACGAACATCATATGAGAGGATAAGCGCGCAAGTAAGTTATACATAAGTGATAGCCCTTGAGTGTGTGTCGCTTGTCGATAGATTTTTTTTTTTATCTCAACCATTAGTTTAGGACCATGCAGTCCTAAATGTAAATGTTAAACAAACTATTTAAGGCAAATCAGTCCTCAATGTTAGTGTAAGAACACAAGGCCTTACTCGCTCAAAGTCTTAATACTTGGACAATAAATCATATTATTTTATTGACTTCCTTTACAATCTATCAACAAAGCATAAACCTGTGGAAGTGGGGGACTATTGTATCTAGCTGGTCATATAGTTTTATTGCGACACTGTTATACACTTCAAAACAAGTCATAAGTTTGTTTGGAAAATATCTTGAGAACACTTACACCCGCAGGGTGGAACAAAATTCTCGTACCTCTCGGTCTATAGGCGGGCTCCATACCAAAAACACTTCACTACACTGGGAGAACGCTTTGTAAGTGGAGATCTCTGGCTCTGGATCTATTTATGTGCGTTGAAGAGCCTTTCATAAAAAACTTGAATAACCTCTACATCATCGCGAATATGTTAAACACCTAGTTGATATTGATAAATAACCTTAACCCGTTATATACACGCTAAATGTTGGGTGTTATGTATTGTATTGTCGGATCCCACAGTATATAGCCCATAACCACTAAACAAGAGGGTACTGGATTTGAGCGAACGTGGGTTACAACGAAGTGTGTATTGTATAGTTGATTTGTCTTATTCGTTTATATACAATTTTGGAAAAACCAATTAAGAATGTGTCTGCAAACAACTCTGACACTTTTTATCCACCAATGATAGACTTCAATCAAACAATAAATGTTCATTCGGAATGCGATATTTAAAGGATGTAAAATTTGTCAGTTTTTCGTATAAAGATATAAGATTGGTTTCCAAAATAGTCCCCATTCCGGAGAAGGTCTATAAAACACTTTCCTTATATGGAAGACTAGAGGAGCCTCGTTCTGGGAAAACCGGGCTTAATACATGTGCGTAAAGTGTCATCCCACGTGTGCCGGTGCCGTTCTGACAGGCATAGTCAGAGTCGACACTTTCCGCCTAAACTAGATTTTCGTTTTGAAGTGAGTTCCTTTAAAACGAAAAATTCCATAAAATCAGGAAGTGTCTTCTCTGATTAGCCCGTGCAGACAGCACAGTCTTATCTTGGACGACACTTTACGCACATGTATAAATAAATTTTCTCAGAACGAAGCTGAAATATAGGTGATGAGACTTTATCTCCTGTTAATGTTTCTGGAGTTGCATAATTCTTATATTGATGACAAGTGTTTTCAAAACTTAAGTATCCTAGATAATGAAAACATGTTTCGCATATTAGTCATACAATTCCATAAGTTGCTCACAACCCCAGAACTATGAACATGTCTCATTAACAAATGACATATATTTAAAACAACAACATCAACAACATATGTATAATCTCTTTGGTACGCAATAGCTTTTAGACATATACGCAATTCACAATAATTCAAGTGTTATACATGGATTATAAGAAATATGAAAATAATAAACAAATAATTAACCGATTAGTTGCATAAGGTGTGTCACTTAAAGATTCAGTGATAAGGACTGTTATTCATCAACTACTTTGATAGGAGTAGATGTAAAAAAAGAATGTATTGCTTAGCAACATAAGAAGTATCACTTCAACATTGATATTGATTATAATGCATCACATGTCTTTTTATAGTTTGTATTTGCATTAACATATCAAATTAATTAAACGTTGGCAATCTTTGAAGAAATGATACATTATCGTTTTGTATTCCAAACGCTCAACCGGCTTCAATTTATCACATTGTGTAAATACTGAAATAAGAGACCCTGTTCATTGAAATATTTTACACTCGAAATTCCATCAAAGTCGATTAATTGACTGATATGCTATCACAGTTCATAATCATGATGATAGTTAAGAAATATTACTCGATGTAGCTGTGTTTATCGGTTAACGATTTGGAGTTCTGGAGCGTAGGAATTAAACCACGAGCGCTTTAGCCCGAATTGTATAAAAGGACTTGTTCATTGTTTGATGAAAAATTAATGTTCAAACAGGTTAATAGTTAAAAACAAAGAATACATTCAAACAATCAAAATAACAATCGTCAGTTAGATTCTTGTTATGGAAATGCGTAAATTTATTGATAGTCATCAATCAATATTGTTAATTTATAAAGCGTTGAAAATGCTTGAAACAGATAATTTGGATTAGAAACATTGATTGTTTATGTCAAAAGTCTCAGTGGTGAGGTGGTAGAACATAAGCATTTGCTCCTAATGGTACAGGGTTCATATTAGAGAAAACTGTTTTATTTAACTGTTTGTTCTTGCTATTATTATTATTTTATAATATTTCAAATATTTTAGTTTTGTAAATACACACATTTAGTGACATGTTCCCAAAATAAGAAAATGAGCGAACAAGTCACTTTAATTGGCATGCATGATAACGACAAATTGTGGATAATTGGTCGAATAATTTCAAAAATGCGAAAACTATTTTAATTCTAACACGATGTAATAGATGAAAAACGCCTTCTTGTGCGTTTAAAGGTTTTTTCTACTTTCGATTTCGAATGCTTATACAACCATACAAATGGCCTAAACACGTAAATGATGTTAAATCTTCGATGAATTAGCATTTGTACAAGACGTGTTCCACGGCAACGCGCTCGACTATTCTGCCGCTTTGTACGCTTCCTCTGTCAGTCAACTAATACAAATTCAAATTGTAATGCAAACAAAAAATAATAACCCGTACGATGTTAACATTGTATACAAATCATGCACTAAGTATGTGCTTGGTAAATGTGCGGCGTAATAATACATACAATTCATATGCTAAACTATTAGAAAACTATATGATAAAACCATGTGTATCTTAACACATACTTCTTAAGTTCATTTTGCACACACTTCTTAAGTTCGTTTTGCAAATTTAAAAGTTTTAATTTAAATTCTTAATTACTTATAAGGTGCTGCAAACGCTCTACGTGCCAGTTTGCAGCATTGTTCAAATCTTTGATACGCAACGACATATCGTAGTAATATAACGCACTTTCATAGTCTCCTTCCATTTCATAACAGTGGCCAAACAAATTGAGATATGTCTCAGTGTGATACATGTTATCTTTATTTCTTGGATCACATATATAAGACTCGAGTATTTCCAATGCATGTAGCTGTTTGTCGCGTTCACCTAGTCCTCTATACGTGAGATACTGTAGATAGTGGAGGAAAGGACGGGAATCCACTTCTGCACAGTCCATCCATCGTATATCTACCATATGTCTCAAAGCAACTTCCTCTTCAGTCATACCGCGATTCAATTCAAACCACATTATGCCTGGAGCGCAGCACGCTTCTTGTTTAACAAATTTGACACATAATTCGAATGGTGGTTCACTGAAAGCGTTGCCAGACTTATATGATACCATGTTAGCAAATACCTTGATATCACTGTCTCCGTCTATATATCTACATCCACACACAACCTTTACTTTGATCCGCTTCCGGCGTGTAGTTGTTAATTTGCTGTAGCAAGTACTTTTGAGGTGGCGTGTTGTGGTCACGCAGCATCAGAAGGTTATCCAGCCCAGTCTCCCAGTCTCTCCAGTCTGTCATGATGTTTGTCTCGTTGTAACTACTTAGAAAATCAATATCAGAATTGAGACCTGGAGCGGTGGTTCCTTCCGATTGACTCCCGAAATGAAAACATTCAATATTGATCCCTGATAGTTTTAATTTTATCATCTTTGCGCACTCTCTTCTCAAATATGTTTCTCTCCGCTCCTTTACAGTGCATTTTTCGGCTCCAATATCATCCAGTGCATCCGACATCCGGATAGACAATGCTGGGAAGTGCTCGGGAATCTGGATGTAAAACTATTAAATCAGCATTGTGTTGGTTATTTGTCAAATCATCAGTGTTGTAAAAATGCTTGTACAATAGTCGGATTTATGATTATCGAAAACATAGATACCCGCATTTATGTTAAAATTTTCATTTACATATTTTGCATTAGCAAATTTAACAAAATAATCATTGTTGATTTACGTTATGTTCTACTAAATCGGCCGTGGTTTCAATAGTTCGAAATGCATAGGGCCTTTAACGAATTGACTTTTTTTCAAATTTCTTTCACAGATTTAATAGAAAGAAAGAAGAGTGTAAACGGGGATAATAATACTTCGAACATAGCTTAATATATAATATATATGTTTGTTAATGACTCAGCCTCATTTGAAAATATTACAATGATAATGCGTTACAGACATGACCAGATTGAACAATTTGAAGTGTTTTTGTTGTATATTGTTAAAATGTTGGCTTCATGTGGATGACTTACATATAACTAAAATATTTAAGTGGCAGTATGAATGTAAGGATCGATAAGTAGATAAATACACGTAATTCGGACAATCACGTTTCGAATCAATGTAAAGGTGCATATATTTTTGAAAATCTTTATTATGGTAAATTTGTTTGCTGGTTGTAAAACATGAGCTCGTAAAGTAATTTTGTTAAATCTTTCAATACAATGCTTGTAATGACACACTTCTTTATGTCAATAATATGTAGACCACGCCTTTTAACTGTGTGTTACAGTAATGAACACAAATCCCGTTATACTTGTTTGCGTCATTTACAGCACATATACAATTTGTATTTATTATATTAAATCTTTTCTTTCAAATTTCTTTCACAGATCTAATAGAAAGAAAGAAGAGTGTAAATGGGGATGATAATACTACAAACATGGCTTAATATATAATATATATTTTTGTTAATGACTTAGCCTGAAAATACTACAATGATAATGCGTTACAGACATGAACAGATTGAACAATTTGAAGTGTTTCTGATGTGTAGTGTTAAAATATTGGCTCCATGTGGATGACTTACATATAACTTAAATATTTAAGTGGCAGTATGAATGTTAGGATGGATAAGTAGATAAAGACACGTAATTCGGACAATTACGTTTCGAATCATTGTAAAGGTGCATATATTTTTGAAAATCTTTATTATGTTAAATTTGTTTGCTGGTTGTAAAACGTGAGCTCTTTAAGTAATTTCGTTAAACCTCGAAAGCGTTTAAATTAATTAATTAAATCTTTCCAGGCGTGTAATGACACATTTGATTATTTCAATAATCTGTAGACCAAGCCCTTTAACTTTTTGTACTTAACAAAAATCACTTTATACTTCTTTGCGTCATCAACAGCACATACTTTATTTGTTTTATTATACCTATTATACGCAAAAGGTACTTTCCTCAGTTCAATTTATTTCACAACTTGTATGTGTGTTTGTTAGTTCTTTAGGAAATCGGATGTCAATACACAGTTTCACATTTAAGACATAATTGAGACTTTCACATATTTGTAAAAAATACATTGATTTTCAATACATATCTAAGTGTCTACAAATCATCCAAGGTAAAACAATTTTTTGATACCAAATACTGATAAGAGCATCCAACATATATTCTTAAAATTTCTTCATGCACCAATAAGCGCATTTGAAACCTTTATACTTTAAATGCATTATTAATTTTGTTAATGAAAAACAATCTGTAGCTTTTTACCAGACAGTTTGTGACAAGATGGTGATCCCGTCTGTTTTTCGTCCACCACGATGGATACACATTGATAGATCTGCTAACACAAAGATTGTGTTTCGAACTGGGCTCAGGTACCTTGATGGAACATATCAGTATACTATTTGCGTAATCGAGTAATGTAACATATGTTAATATGTGAACCATTCAATGGTTATTGATAGTTCAATATAAATATACACATATATATTTTTTTTTTTTTTTACAATTAAGTAGGTTATCTGTGTTTTAAATACTCACATCTGAATATTGTAGAAAACATTGATGATGATCTCATAATAATAATAACAAAATGCTGATTTTATAGTTTTACATTCAGATTTCACAACCTTGTCTATCCGAATATCGGACGTGTTGGATGATATTGGAGCCGGAAAATGCACGGTAATGGACAGGAGAGTAACATATTTGAGGATGGAGAGCATGATTGCGATTCATGACCAACTATTAGGGGGCAACACGGAATATTTTCATTTCGGGAGTCAATCTGAAGGAATCGCCACATCCGGTCTCAATTCTGATATCGATTTGTTATCGAGTCCAAGCGATATGAACATCATGACTGACTGGAGAGACTGGGAGGCTGGGATGTTGAACCTTCTTATGCTTCGTGACGACATCACACCACCTCAAAATAACTTGCTACAGGAAATCAAAATATACACACCCGAAGCGGTTACCAGTATTAACAATGACATGTGTTTAAGGAAAGATTCTGGGCAAGTATTGTTCAGCTCAGAACGATGGAAACAGCAGGATGAGCAGATTTTGGGAAGATAACCAAAACTGGACCTTCTGTGAGTCCGATAGCAAACTGGGACATTGTACAGGCATTTCATGTATGCACACCTCTTTCTGAAATACAACACTGGATATACAGAGGTAGACACTGGCCGCCTGCCCAATTAATTGAGGCTGCACAGAGAGCTCCGTCTTCCCTTGTACCTGCCGGTCATCCGGACAGTGATTACAAGCGCGAAGAATGGCGACTGTCTCCGAACCTTATAGAACGAATGTTGATGTTTTGTTTTAATATTACACAAATAAAATGTAACATAGTTTTACAATTAATTAAACAATCCTTATTTAATAAAATGGTTGGGGATTTTACCACAAGTTTCCATTGTAAAACTTTAATGTTCTACATCATAGAGATCACAAATCCTTCTCTGTGGACGGAATATAACCTTATGTTTCGTCTTGTACTATGTTTACAAGTATTACGGAAATGGCTGCGCTTTGGAACCTTCCCTCATTATATCATCAGCAGAGTGAACTTGTTCGATGGGAAACTGTCTTTGGTGCAACAGAAACGCCTTTTACAGTACGTGAACTACTTGATAAAGAACGACTTACAAGATATATTTTATATAGATATAGATAAATTGGGATGTCGGTAACAAGCGTGTGGTATACGGCGAATCGGACAAATTGGACAGGGAGGTGAACTGGGACCTGTATGTTTTCGTTTCGTTGCAGTATCAGTTTATTGCTGATGTTCAAAAGCTTGCAAAGAGTTCTAGAACACTTACGAAATATAACCTATGAGATACACACTTCGAATACAACCTTTCAGCAAGATATAATTTATAAATTACGCACTGTTTTTGAAAACTCCACGAATGCCACATTTAAAACCGTTGCATTAGAACTTATTAATCACCTGTCGGCATTGAATAATTCATTGCAATCATCTAAATGTATACGACTACGATACCCTCCTTTCAGCGAAATTATAAGGCGTTTCAAATATTCTTTAAACACGGATGTAGCTTCTAATCGCTTAAAGTTGGCTTCTACGTTATATTGTTTTGGACATCTTCACGCAGCAGATAGAGTTCTGGAGGACGTTGAAAAGAGGTATCATAGCAACGTCAAGGTTGTGTGTGGATGTAGAAGAACAACAGGTGACCTTGTTCAGGTGTTTGCTTACATGATATCAGGTTACTGTGACAACGGATTCAATGAACCGCCGTTTGAATTATGTGTCAAGTTTGTTAGACAAGAAGCGTTCTGCGCTCCATATATATTACTTTGTGAAATGAATCGCGGTATGACTGACCAAGAAGTTGCACAGCGAAATTACAATGACAGACTGTGGATGAACAGCGCTGAGGTGGATGCTCGTCCTTTCCTCCACTATCTACAGTATCTCACGTATGGAGGACTCGGTGAACGCAACACACAGCTGCATATATTTAGAAAACTCGAGTCGTATATATATGACCAAAGAAATATGCTCAACATACATCACACTGAGACAGCGCTCAATTTGTTTGGTCATTGCTATGAAATGGAAGGAGACTATGCAGAAGCATTACTTTACTATGACGAGTCGTTGAGTTTGTACGATAAGAACAATGCGGCTAACTGGCACGTACAGCGTGTGCATCGTCTTATTAGTAATTTAGAATGAAAGTTTAAACTTGCAAATGTGCAAGATGAACTATGGAAGCATTTGTAAAAATACACACGGCGTTTTCAGTAAGTTCTCTTATTGTAACATGTTAATTGTATGTTCTATTAAGCAGCACATTTACCAAGTACATACTAAGTGTATGCTTATTATAAAATATTAACATCGTGCACGTTATTATTTTGTGTTTGCATTAAAATTGGAATTTATATAAGTTGACTGACAGAGGAAGCGTACAAAGCGACATAATTGTCAAGAGCTCTGTCTTAGAACAGCTCTTGTTCAAATGTTAATACATCGAATGTTTAACTACATTAACGTATTTATGTCATTTGTATGCATGTATTAGCAGTCAAAATCGAAAGTAGAAACTACATGATAACACAAAAGTAGCATTTTCTATCTATAAAATCATGTAAATTTAATTGAAATATTGTTTGCATTTTCGCAATTATTCGACCAATAATCAACAATGTGTCGATATCATGCATGCCAATTTAAGAGACTACTTCGCTCATTTTCTTTTTTTTGTGAAAAGTTCAATAAATGTTTGTATTCTCAAAAATATCATATTTGAAATTTTCTTAAAAAAATAAATAAATAACAGCAAGAACAAACAGTTGAATACAACAGTGTTTTTTTATAACCGGAACCAGGGACCGTAAGGAGCAAAAGCTAACGTTCTACCACCACACCATTGAGGCTTTCGACACTTAATGTTAATAATATACATTATCGATTAAAAGCATTTCAAACGCCTTATAAGTTTACCAATATCGATCGATGATTATCGCTAAACAAACATATAATTTGAATATTGTTCTTACTCATAAGTGTAATTTTGCTAGTTTGAGCATACTGCGTACATTGTGTCTATTTTTAATAGATGATATGTGTTTAATTGTCATTTTGCTAAACAGTGAAGAAGTCCCTTATAAATAAGTCGGGATTAAGCGCTCGTGGTTTAATTCCTACGCTTCAGAAATCGAAATCGTTGACCAATAAACAAAGATACATCGAATGATATTTCTGAACTATCATCAGTGATTATGAACTGTGAGCATATCAGTCGTGCAACCGACGTTGATGAAATTTCGAGTGTAAAAAGAATAGTTTTATTTTTATTTCAATGAATAAGGATCTCATATTACAGTGTTCACACAATGTGATAAATTGAAACCGGGTGAGCGTTTGTAATTCAAAATGATAATGTAGTATATGTTCAATGATGGCCAACGTTAAATGTATCGATATGTAAATGCGAACACGAACCTTAAATTTGATGTATTATAATCAATATCAATGTTAATGCGATACTTCTTATGTTGTAAGCAGTGAATTATTTTTTTTACTTATACCGTTATCTCAGTAGTTGATTAATAACAGTCATGATCAATGTTTAAGTGACACAACATATGTAACCGATCAGTGAATTCTTTGTTAACTTCTATCTTAACCTTATTTGCATATGTTTCATAATCAATGTACTACATTTGTGTTATTTTGTATTTTGTATATGTCTTTAAACAAATTGTGTGCTGAAGCTAGGTGATACATAGTGTTTTTGTTGTTGTTGTTGTTGTAGATATGTTTCATTGGTAAAAGCGACATTTTCAAAGTTCGTGGTTGTGGAAAAATTATTGAATTAATTAATTTATATTATTTATGTAAAACGTGTTCATATATTAAGATGCTATAGTATTGAAAACACGTGTCGTCAATATTGGAATAATGAAACTCCAAAAACATGATCAGGAGATAAACTCTGGTCAATATTATTTGAGCCTCGTTCTGAGAAAACTGGACTTCATGCATTTGTGATAAAGTGTCGTCCAAGATTAGCCTGTATAGTCCGCATATGCTTAACCGTGACAACACTTTCAGCTTCTTTGGGATGTTTTGTTAAAAGGAAGTCTCGTCAAAACGAAAATCCATTTTAGGCGGAAAGTGTCGTTCCTAATTAGCATTGCGGACTGCACATACTTATCTGGGAGGACACTTTACGCAAATGCATTAAGCCCAGATTTTCCAAGACGACACCCATTTATTCTTTTAGATACGGCAAAGTGATTAATAGACTGTCTCTCGCTTTGGCTAGGTTTCGGATAACACAAATTATCTATACATTAAATGCATCGTCGGAACCCACGTTCGCTTAAATCCGCTATGCTCCTTATGAAGTATTTACGGAATATATACTGTGGATTTCAACAATGCCATACATACAGCCAACATTTAGTTTAAAACGGGTTTTCTGATCAAGACCAACTGCTTGTTTAACATGTTCGCTATGGTAAAAAAAAGGTTATTAAGGGAGTCCAACTAAACGTTAAAGGGGTCACGGGTTCGATCCCCGCTTTGGAAAAGTTCCCCCAGTGTCGTGCAGTTTAGTGAGTATGGTGTCTGCCAATCGACCCAGAGGTACCAAAGGTTCGATCCAATCTGCGAGTGAAAGCGTTTTCAAGATATTCTCAAAATAAACGGATACCAGTTTGAACCGTTTTTCAGTGTCTCAATGAGACATATAGTTCTGCTAGCTTATCCTTGTAAATCAGCTTTTTAAAGATAAAAATGTATGTTTATTCATAAAATTACTACATATAATAGTAAAAATATAATATATATTACGTATTTTATTAGAACACAAAATTATGGATACTGTGTCAATATGATGAACAGAATGTCAACGAATTATTATTGAGAAAAAAGTATCAACACCTATTTTATTAAAACTGCAGTGATTTTGCTTGGTCGCTGCTATGAAATGGTAGGAGACCATTAAATGGCGTTCCTTTACTACGATACGACACTTACAATCCTACGTAGAGTGTCTCACACTCGTGAATCGTTTTATAAGTGGTTAAAAGTACGACACTAAGAATTAAATGTGCAATAAGGACAATTAAGATTAAGTTCTTTCAGCGTTCGTTTTTAAACTACAAGATGTGTGTCATGTTCAAGGGCTCTATGCTCTGACTTACCTTCTCATGTACATTTATACTCTTTAAACCATGGTTCTATAAACATTAAAGGCGATCAAGTAACTGCAGTCATTCGCTAGTTCGTAACATTGAGCATATAAAATTCTTCAAAATTGAGTGTGTTTGAACGTTCACTAAATATCCGATGCTTTTCTCACGGGCTTTGCAGTAAAAAGTATTCTTATGTTGTGGACCTATCAAAGCCCATTCAAAGTTGATTCGCATATAGTTAAATAAAACAGCAATAATTTCAAATCGATCTAAATCACACATGCAAGACTTTAAATCCTTAAATATTTAACCAAATCGAATTCTTTTCAAATTTCAGGCGTCAGAATTTAACTCAAATCATAGCCAGATAAAATCGTAATTAAGTTAAACCAACGTTTACTTTTCAAAATCAAACCATAAACAATAAATGTTTTATGATGTTAACATATCCGCTTTAATAAAATACATTCACGGCGTTAACTGCGCTTGCTTATTATTTTACAATAAATTATATGATACTTCACATATTTGTTTATTAAACGGAACTATTTTAATCTTTGAATTTTGTGTTATTTTTAATTGTAAATCTTAAGGAAGATCATGCGTGTCATTTTCAAAATGCAGCTGTAAGGTTAATGTATTATTTTTTTATCATACGATACATGAACGAAAATATGGTAAAATCGTATACATAGACATCTCGTTCAATTTATCGAGTAACGATTGACGCCATTGCAACAAATGATCACGCAAGTATTGATGTATTGAATCGAACAACAGTTAGGCCTCTTATGTTATTTTAAAATGTTTACCTCTGAAGTATACGTTTACAACCAATTGTTGTTTTGAAATACTTCATTAAGTTTAATCGATTCTATATTTTAAATTAATAAGCTGCATAGGGATACGTGTTGTCCATACATTGAAATGAAGAACATCTGTCGAATACGTAACTCGTAAAACGAAAGGTGTACAGTATCACGGTTTTATCAATAATTATAACAAAAGTGGACAGCTGTAATACTTGGAGGACGAATAATGTAAGCGGTTATCTTGTACGAATTTAAACTTTGTCAGTCACTTCCTTGTTCAAGTGAACTTTTATCCAATCATAGATAACACAACGCACAGATATTCGGACGGTTGCGAATTTATTTTGACACAGAAAGAAAGTCGAGAGTTTAATCAAACAATTTCGGATTGTATAAGCGTCTGTCTTTGCTCCTCAAGTCTGTAACCTAAAGGTCAGACAGTCAGTGTGTTGGCGTATAAAGGTACGTTATACAATTGTATACTTTGTAATTAACACAAACAAATTAAATGTATATAAATAAACAATTGTGTGATTAGTGTTTATCAAAATACTTTTATAAAACCAACAGATCCATAATAATCGGCTAATGTATGTTATGATTATTCCTTATGGATTACTAATGTTTTTAAAAGAAGTTATAATAATCGATCTGTTCATTTCTTAATATTTTGCTGCTTAATGCTATTCTCTTGTGATTGAGATTTTCTCGATTATATGCACATATTATATTTTTTTAACAACACAGCTAACAATCTATCACGAAGAGTCATACTCAAATTGGCAAGAAATGAACATTGCTAAAGTACCGTATTTTTAACCCTCAGCTTAGTTTATAATATTTTAATATAAACACTGAATTAGGCCGCGCTACGCCTCTGATTAAATCTTTTTCAATACCGAAGCGATCTTTTATGTTTGGCTTTTCACCATGGAGACTATCTTAATTCATGACGGATGCATTGCGTAAATGGAAATACCCGATCAAAAACCAATACCGAGTAACTTTCGATTACGCCTAAGTACAAAGGATTGTCAAGTGACACAGATGTAAATGAAAGGTATTCATTTTAATTACAGTAACTATTAAAGTATTATTAAATATTCTTATGAAACATGCAAAAGAATACGATCAGGTAGTAGAAGTTAGACTTCATGTTGTAAAATTGTCAATTTGTCTTATTGTGAAATGTTTTTTGTTATCATTTACTATACAGTAAATTGTGTGGTTGTTATCGCCTGTATACACGTGTATTGTAGTACTCAAAGTGCATACTAATTCAGATGTTCATCATCATCATCATCATCATCAGTATCATCATCATCACCATAATCATTATCACCATAATCATTAATCACTTTATAAAAAGTGGATGCTCAAAAACAATGCTCACAATTTCTATATAAACATCACTATAATCATTGTCGTATTTATCCTCATAAACATAACTATCATTATTTGAAAGGTAATTTCTTCTTCTTTTACTTTTTCACTTTACAACAATATGCTCTTCTTGTGCTTTTTGTAAACTCCTTTGAGCGTCGTTCGTCGGAGCCATCCGTCGTATATGTCACACGTCGTGCGTCGTCAATATTTAAATTGTTCACACTCGTGTAGCCGCATTTTTTGGCCAATGTTTATGAGCCCCAAATATATCTCTGCTCCGTTTGAAATTGGGTCACGATGCGTCAAAAACTTTTACACTATTTCTTTTGTGAATTCCAGTGAACAGTACTTGCTCAGATAATTAAACAGAAATTGGGATACGTGAGCGCCTTAGGACCTTTTACCATCGTGTTAATTATATTTATTATTGTTAATTTTCTTTCGTTTGTGTATTACTTTTGTTACCTGTATAACTTGTAGGCGCCTCGTGCCCAGCGTTTCACTTAAATCGCCTGGCTATTTTCGTCGTTACCGTTCACGAAATATTCAATTATTCAATATTCAATTATAAACCTATCGAAGTTAATTCGATTCGGTGATGTTTTACCCTTGCAGAAAAGTCTTCTTGCACCGGTCGCACTGATTTATCGTCAAGCGCTGTTTACTTATTAACCCAGATCCACGGTCTTTCTATCGAGTAAATTTAAACGTGTTACCAAAATGAAATCAACTGATTAGTAAGCCCCCCCCCCCTAGCAAGGCATATCTACGTAGCTATCTGCGATAACGTTTTACCCATATGTATTGCGACATTAACGCAGCGATTCAATTTAACGCAAATCGATTTAAGGAAATTGTTAAATGTTATGCAACATTCCTTTGTTAATTGTTTAACGTATAAATGCAGCATACTTTTTGAGGACCGAGTAAAAGTTGCATAAATGTTTTAAAAAAGCGGTTAATAAACTTAATGCATATCCGCATCATTAATTTCAGACCTGAATATAAGTATGGTCCATTTGTCTAATTTCATGATATGATAAGACAGATACACACTTGAATAGTTTAATTGTCCTGTATACGCGGCTCGAATAGCAATGATCATGTTAAAATGGGGCTTAAGTCGATCATAACGTACACTGTTAGCATTGCTTTTTATAAGTACACAATACAACGTGGTAATGTTTTACCTTTTATAAGAAAAGAGCAAAAAGAAGGATATTGTATTGATTGTATATTAACTTGTTTAGTGAGTGATTGTTTAAAACTCGCCTTTTACGTTTTGACATGTTAATTGAAAATTCTAAAAATATCGTACGGTAACGTTTTGCTTACACACAAGGCGAATCAATGAGCATATCATATAACAACTCAAGAATTTCAGTAAAAAAGAAAGATAAAGAATATAAATGTGTGTCAATATAAATTACTGTTTACTTAAAGATGCATGTCATTAAGAATACGTTATGCTTGCACTTTTCTATAAAGTGTTCAATTACATGCTATTTAGTTTTCTAGAAGTTCATGTTCAATCAATACTAGTCATGTTAATTGTCTTCATGTGCGTAGCATGAACACACGTTTACAATATTAATGAAACGTATAATAAAAAAAAATGTATATTATATTCTGGAATTGGGGACCTAACGTTACCAATTTACTTCGTTTTCTTTCATTTTACTGAGTGCATATCATATAAATACTCAATCTAAACGCCGAATCTCTTTCGTAAACATAACTTGTTCTGTTCATAATATTTTCGATTTAATGCAATTTAGATTTGATCAACAGTTGGTTGTTTGACTAATGAACTTCTTTAATTCTACGTCGTTGTACTGTCTGTAGACCCGGTATGACACTTCGTTTATTTAAAGAGAAAGTAATTCCGACAAGTTTTGTTGTGCGCAGGTATAACAAGTAAAATGCATACTCGGTTTCAATCTTGATATTTGACATGTGTGATTTATATGCTCTCATAACCGACTAAATCTATAAAGCAGAAATAAGAAAATACCCTATCCTGAAATATGTATTTACACACTTCCTTTGGCAAATATTTATAGCCATAAATAACTGTAACAACATGAATAGTATCATGTAGCGTTAAGTCATATAACGTAGAATCTTTATCTAAAAAAGGAGTGTCACATGTTTGGAGGTATTGCGAGGTCGATATGCAAAGCACACTAACCTATTAAAATTATCAGACTATAACTCAGGTAAGAGTTTTAATTTCTTTTGATAAACTAATAATCACGCAGTTTCATAGTATATTTATGTTTATTTGTTTCTTATTATTTAATTAATAATAATAATAAATGATTTTATTAAAAGATGTGTTCACATATTTATTTATATATTCATTCGTCTACTTATGGATTTATTCATGTATCTATTCGTATATGTATCATGTATTTATTGATGTATTCTTTCATTTATTCATAACGAATCCATTAATTCATTTAGTTAGCCATGTATTCAATTACCCAAAAACTTACTAACTAACAAACTATCTAATTAACTAAATACCATAACATCCTTCACTACATTGGAATAAGGCAATTTAAATGTAACCAGTTTTTAAAACTATTCTTTGTTTTAGTTCATTAATGAGTAAGTTGTATTTATTAACTTTGCTCTGCAAAATAAACATATCATCAACCACATAATAGACTTCTCTTATGCCGACCAGCGCTTCATCTGCAAACAATCTGTTCTCTTCAACTTATATAAGTAAACTATCATTAATGTCTGAACGTATTGTGTACATAACAGTGAAGGCAGACACATCACGAAACTTAAATGAAACGGTTTGGGACCCTTATTTCNCTGGATCCTGCGATAACTTTAAAAGTTCTTCATATTTGTTCATGCAACTTGAAACATGGACAGATGGCAATATGGACATTATGCACGTCATTTCATTTTGTTCGTATGTCAAAAAGTATGGTTGCTATGGCAACAAATATATTTATAAAAAAAATCTGACAATGGTGGATTGTTGCTTGGCAATAGTCTAGTTAAAACGGTTTCTCCAATTGAAGCTCGAAATGTTCTCCTTTTTTTAAAGTTTAAACGTTTTTTTTTTAATCATTTTTTTTTATTACATTCCATTTAAGAATATATGACATTGACACAATGAAATAAAATTTCAAATTATGTATGTTAAATCAATGCTTTAACTCGAAAAAGGACAGGGAAAACCTACATTTAAATCGACAATTAAAAACACTTGTCGAGTAGACATACCTTTCCCGCATGACGTATGCATTGCGTAAATGGAAATACCCGATCGAAAACCAATACCGAGTTACTTTCGATTACGCCTTAGTACAAAGGATTGTCAAGTGACACAGATGTAAATGAAAGGTATTCATTTTAATTACAGTAACTATTATAGTATTATTAAATATTCTTATGAAACCGTTATGAAGAGACGAAAACTAAACGAAAAATTTCATAAATTTAACACGTTTAGCCTGTATCAGATTAATATTGCAACGAACGATTATATTTGTGTGTGGATAAAATGTTAAACAAGCAAACAAAGCGCAAGGCACAAATAACTGATCCGGTTGTGTGCTTTTTCTTGTGGATTCGAAAACAATCGGATGTTTAATGAAAATAGTATAGTTGTGGCTAACGGTTTGCAATTGTTCGATTTAAAAAAAAATACATGCTATTACGGCTTGCAAAATGGCACATTTTAAACCCAAGTAATGTGAGAAGCATTCACAAGTTTACTTAATACCGGAAAGCTGTAAATCCACGTAAAACGATAGTCTTCACGCGTTTACATGATACCAGAAAGTATCTGTATAGTTAGGAACGTGTGAATAGATCTCTGTCCTCCATTATCATTCGTAATAGGATGTGTGGCAAAGAATTCAACTCGCACCGAAAAAGGTAGGTGGCAAAGCTATATTATGTTTAATTAAAAACAATTGTTCGAATTAGGGTAATGTGCATCGAAACTAACAGCATGTGGTCAAATCTTAGACAATTATTGTGACCACTTTAGAGGCTACATTGACTCAATATTGATGAACCCGTGTGAGAATGTTTATTTTAACAATACTGTGTCATACAAGTGAATACACGTTCGAATCTGGGACAAGTGTGTGCGAAAACGTTTTCACCAGGTCAAGTTTTTACAATTGGTTTACATAGAACTTGCGATCGTTTGACTGGAACACATAAAGACGTGAATAAAGTAGTTTTCAACGAAGTCGTTTGTAGTGATGTCTCATTTAGAAACAATCATTAATATTTCGCGAATATCTTCATGTAAGCGATTCGACGGCTGATATGCTTGTTTTATTTTGGTCAGACAGTATAACTGGTTTACAATATTTAAAATGTATAACGATGGCTGATATGCTATTATAGTTTGATAACAAACTGTAACTGGTTTAAACTATTTAAAAGGTGTACAGACGGCTTATATGTTATTATAGTTTGATAACAAACTATAACTGGTTTAAACTATTCAAAAGGTGTACAGACGGCTGATATGTTAATATAGTTTAAAAAATGCCTTATAACTGGTATATGATCGTTAAAGATACATGTAAGTTAAAATTAAACTGTTCTATTTTCATATACAATAAAATAGAAACCATGATTGAGACCGCGCTACGTCTCATCATAAACAACTTAACCCATACCGAATCGATTTTTTATACATGTAATGATTTTCACTATAGTTACGATGTAAATTATTGGCTTTTGAATTACGTCAATGGAAATACCCGACAAAATCTAGAACACATCACTTTCGATTTCGCTCAAGTATACACAGATTTATAAGTAACACGGATGTCAATGAAAGGTAATTATTTTAATTGAATATTATAATTATTAAATGTTTTATGATACATGCAGAAAATTACAATCAGGCAGTTTAACTTAGAAGAATGTTGTAAAATTGTTAATTTGTTTCGTTATGAAATTGTTATGTTATCATTTACAATACAGTAAATCTAGTCACTTGAGTATGTAAACTCAGTATGTATTGTTACATTCATGTACCTTAGTAGTAATAAAAACAGAATATGTATTGTAACAGTTGTTTATCCGTTTAATAATACAATTTAGTTTGTTGCGTCTAAGCATGTAAAGAATGAGATGTTATGCAATGTATAAGTGTGCTTATTTATAATTATTCAAAATGAATAAACGTATATATGTCGCCAGTATTTATGACATTCGATTTGGCATAATCAACATCATCATCATTATAATCGTCATTATAACCATCAACACCATCGCCATCATCATCATGTATTCATTAAAATAGACGTTTTAAGCAAAAATAGCAATTCAAATTTTCTAAATGATCATTTNGGGGAACTGCTATAAGCCCGAATACACACACGGTAGTAATATTGCTAAGATTTGTGTGTATTTTGTGCATTTTAATTAGAAATCCAACGCCTTCCCCGATTAGTGAACCCGCTAATCGGAGAAGGCGTTGGATTTCTAATTAAAATTGACAGTTTGGTATTGTATACACGTAGATTAGAAATATTCGCCTTACACCAACCGGGGAATTCCCCGGTTAACTCCCCGGTTGGTAGGTGTTCCCCGGTTTGTTGGTGTGTATTCATACGATTTTCCCCGGTTGGTAGGTTTTACAAACTCACGCACACACACACACACACACACACACATGGTTTAACACACATACATGGTTTAACACACATACATGGTTTAACACACACACATGGTTTAACACACACACATGGTTTAACACACACACATGGTTTAACATAAACACATGGTTTAACACACACACGTGGTATAATACACACACATGGTGTATTGAATTGTTTTAGTCTGCTCCACGGCCATGAATACTTTCTATTCAAGCAGGTGTAAATTGCTTAAATCAGAACTTGTTGAGGACATTGTTCAGTTGCATTTGAGTCTCGCTCTGGGAAAAGTGGGCTTAATGCATGCGCGTACAATTTCGTTCCAGCGTAACCTGTGAAATCCGCACATGCATATCCGGAATTACACGTTCAGCCTAGACTGGATTTTCGTTATGAAGAGACGAAAACGAAACGAAAAATTTCATAAATTTAACACGTTTAGCCTGTATCAGATTACTATTGCAACGAACGATTATATTTGTGTGTGGATAAAATGTTAAACAAGCAAAGAAAGCGCAAGGCACAAATAACTGATCCGGTTGTGTGCTTTTTCTTGTGGATTCGAAAACAATCGGATGTTTATCCGTTTAATAATACAATTTAGTTTGTTGCGTCTAAGCATGTAAAGAATGAGATGTTATGCCATGTATAAGTGTGCGTATTTATAATTATTTAAAATGAATAAACGTGTATATGTCGCCAGTATTTATGACATTCGATTTGGCATAATCAACATCATTATCATTATAATCGTCATTATAACCATCATCACCATCGCCATCATCATCATGTATTCATTAAAATAGACGTTTTAAGCAAAAATAGCAATTCAAATTTTCTAAATGATCATTTGGCATCAAAACCCCATGTATTTAATTCAATTTAAGAATATCTGATTAACTGAAATAAAAAAAAATGTAAATGTCAAAACTTGTACAGGTATCTTGAATCATCACTTCAAATATAAAATAGCCGTGAAACGTCGTGTTTGTGCATTGAATAATAAAACAAAATGTCGGTTAGACGTTACCCTCGCGCAACCATCCCATCCGCGGCACCAATGTCCCGGAGCTTCCTAAGCGTCTGTAGTAATGGCAGAAGTAGAAAAGGTGTGTTTGTTCTGTTGTTTTTGTAATATTAGTACTACATCTATGCGTTCGACGAACATATGACGATTAAAATATCCATTATGAGGCATTCAAAAACCAAATAAAATCTACATTTCCGTTTAGAATGCACGTAATTCATACATCAATTTTAAGGTATACAAGAAAGTCAGTAACGTTTAGTTTCGGTTTCGATTTAAAGAGCATCACATGTTTAAAACTCCCATTAATTTGTTCGTGGGGTGGTCGTGTTAAGTATCACTTTAATAGTAATGATAATAATCATCAATATCGTTATAACAAATCGATCTTAAATGTATATTCTTTGTACTACGGTTACAAATTAAATTAATGACTTATAAATTACGTCATTGGAAATACCCCTACACACTATAACACATTACTTTCGATTTCGCATAAGTACACATATATTGTCAAGTTACACACATATCAATAAAAGATAATCATTATAATTCTAGTAAATATATTAATATTATTAAATATTCTTATGATACTTGATGACAAATACAATGAGGCAGTAGAACTAAGACGACATTTGGTAAAATTGTCAATTTGTTTAATTATGAATTTGTTGTGTTATCATTTACATAACGATACAGTTAATCAGTTAATCTAGTCGTATTTAACGCTTTGAATATGTAAACTCAAAAGAGTTTTTTTTATTCCTGTAAATTAGTACAAATACAAGCAGGCAACTTGTCGTAAAAGTTGTTAATCCGTTTAATAATCGAATTGAGTTTGTTGCGTCTTGCCATGTGTATGGTGAGATTCAGCCCCGTGTATAAGTGTGCTTATTTATAATAATTCAAAATGAATAAACATTCGATCAACATCATCAACATCATCATCATTATCATCATCATCATCATCATCATCATCACCATCATCATCATCATCATCATCATCATCATCATCATCATCATCATCATCATCATCATCATATTTAAACCATCAAATATATATGGGTGTATACTGGAATCAAAACATGCATTTAAGCGAATGCCAGCATAACTATTGTAAATGAAACCAGGGCTTGTATATACCATATCTTACTCGATGTTTTTTGGTACATGAATGCTTCAAAATATAGTTAAATCTAACATAGAATGAGCAAATGTACGTTGGAATCTTAATTCATCCTAAGTTATCTACAGATAATTATATTTGGGGTTTGTTTATGCAATATACCTGCAGTGTTCAAATGGATCACCTTGTACAATTAACACAGTCTTCTTTTTTACAAAGCCAGTATATTCAATTTCGTTGATGTGGTAATAGACTCATGAAACCATTTGCAGGTGGCAAGTCACTTGAACGACCTGTCTCCTAGCTCAAAGGTAAAGGTCAAATGTTCAAATTGGGCATTATACAGTTTTTGCTTGACTTCAGTTTCGCCATTCATTATGGAATCTTTCAAAAATTTACCTACAATATTTATTAATAGCAATTATGTGCCAATTGGCAAATGTCAAGGTCACACTAAAGGCCAAAACTCAAAGATGTGAATTGTTGAGCTAATTAAAAAGTAACAGGCATTATTGACAATTAGCGCCACGTGTTAAAAACAAAATCTAGCAGGTATGTATATACATATTTTATCCGCTTGAAAAGTACAATTCGTTTATCCGCTAGAAACACAAGTTTCTTGAAGACTGGACAATTAATGTGGTCAATAGCGTGTTAACCAGGCTTCACTAACCCCATATAACGAAAGGTGCTCCGCCTACTAGCGATCGTATTTTCAACTGAAACAGAACTACTTTTGAACTCAGCCGAGATATCATTAGAACAAATTGTATAACTAAGTTTCAGAAATACTGGACTTTAAATTTGACTTCTAGAGTTTTAACACTCTTTTTTATTCATCTGACCTAGTGACCCAGTAATTAAACATAGTGACCTAGTATTTATTGTATCATTGGGACATATGTTCTCATCAAGTTTCATGAAGATTGGACAATTAATGTGTCCTTAAGAGTGTCCACGGGGACAATGTTGACGACTCAGCATTCAAGACAAACGACCGATTAAAGGTGATAACAAAAGCTCACCATGAGCCGTTGTGAGCTAAGAACAGTTTTCGCTCAATAACTTATGTTTGGATGGAGGCATTGTATTTAAATGCCGGTAGGTAGCTTATATGAAGACCTAGCTTGGGATTGCATTTGGAGTTTGTCAGGTCAATGTTGAGGTCACTTTTACTAAAAAAAGAACGAACGGTCCCTCTCAATAGTTTAAGTTTAGAATCATGTTTTACACGGAAAATGCATGTAGCTTACATGCCAACCAAGATTGACAATGGATTTAGGGCAAGTCAGATTAAGGTCAATGTCATTGCTATTATAACTACAAAACAAAAACATTTATTTTTCAATAATAAATGTGGATTGCGGTATTGCACTGTCATTTTATGTGAAAGTTGCTGTCACGTAGCCCAATTTGGGATTGTTTTTCGGGCCTGTTTGTTATGGTCACTGTTCTGCTCATGTTCTGCTCAATTTCTTAATTTTGGATGAAGGTGTGATGCTGAAACCGTTTGTGTTGTTTCAGACTTAAATTGGGATTGCACATTTATTATTAAAACTATATAAGATTAATAGTTTCGATAATTTATTTCAACATACATAAGGCTTTAAGCCCATGAGTACACCCATATTACAACACAATATATTCACAGACGGTCAATGACGTACAGAATTTTTAACAAAACCTAGATCAAAATATTAATACAACAAATGTGTATACACTTTATCGTAATATGTTAAACGTCTCAACCTGGTTTCATGACAATGACATGTTTCTTGTGTTATCCATTAATACATTGTTCGCAGATCAATGTACGCCAGCCATATACACGGGCGTATTTTGTGACAAGGTTGTTTTCCCTGATAAGTAATTTTGTTTGATACAAATAAGTATGGAGATAATATTGTTCTGGTTTCTGTGCTGACCGTGAAAGATAAAATTATTGTGAACGCTACGTGACTGAAGAACTTTGATATCGTTTGGACAAAAATGAAATACTGGCAAGTGATACATATATGTGAATATGCGGTTTAATTTTCAATTATTTATATAGTATGCCTGTCAGTTGTCCATGTCTATCACCATCAAAAATTATGAGGAATTCTTAATTTGAAAAATCTTGTTTCCTCTAGGAATTAATCGGAATAGTATAAATTAGTGTTTTTATGTCCGTTTGTTGGTCGGTCAGTAAGACAGTTATTTTTTCTCTACTCATTCAACAAACTTAAAGTCTGATTTAACCAAAGGTCATTAAAACGTTTATGGGCTGAATATCTCGACCAACATTGATAATGAGCCACATCCCCGAGGACTAATTGACTTTTGCCATTGAATTGTAAAAAATGAAATTGCTCAACTCTTAATTTGTAGTATTATCCCCCGTAACACAGTTATAGGGGATATACTCTAATCACCATGGACATCTGTCCGACTGTTTGTTAATCCACCTCTCTGTCACACACACTTGTTTGCATGTGTCCCCCTACACTTCTCAACAAACAACACTCTAGTTTGTAGCCAGTTTTTCATTTGATAGTTGTACATGGGCAATTCATATCATCCATTAAAAATTGCAAAAGTTATGCCGCTTTTTAAACTTAGACTTTTCATGACATTATTAATATATTTAATAATAATAATATAATATAAGACATTAATAATAATAATATATATACTCAAAATTGTACAAATGCGTTTTACTTAACCTTTCAACGTACACCATTCACACTTTCAGACATTTTCCTTATGATATAAAGTCGTTCAAGTGCAGTTTAGTATCATCTTATTTTAAAGATCACAAATTTTCTGCCGCTTTTTCACCTTCATGCGACCTATTACGACTTGTGGCATTTGGGTGCACTCTTTGTCACTGTAATGACAAATTCTGGTTTATTTCTTACTTAAATGCTTTTGAAATGCCCCCCCCCCATTTTAGATCAATCATATCTTGCAAATCAGCTGTTTTGGCAGATATCAACACATGTTACTGTAGGAGTCAACATCAGACAAACATCTCCAAACTGGAAAACGTTACCAGTCTAAACAGAACTCTATGTCTACTCGACACGTGACTTGTTTACAAAATGAACCGCTGACATAGGGTTACAGTTTTGTCAGAATACTGTTTCGGTAAATGCTGCACGGTATTATCAGAATGACTTTTTTATGTTATTCCAGCATGTTATAACACGAGTTTTAATATATGTGCGACAATTATTTCTATAATAACTATTGTTGCGATTTTACTTTGCTGCTTATGTTATAACAAATAAGAAAGCAGAAAATTCAGTTTTAATCCCGTGTCGCAAAGCGGTATAGGCATTATCGGGGGAGAAAGCCGTAAGTCCGTCCGTCAGTCCGTCCATAAAACTTAATTATCCGATCTACATGTCACATACCCTTTGAATGATTTACATGAAACTAGCCTCACATTTTCAGATTATTAAAATGTGTAGAAGACATTGGTTAGTAATGACTGATCAAGGTCAAGGTCGGACTACAATGTCAAAGAGTTTAGCCTGAATTGTTGTGTCCGCTCCTTTTGTCTAGTAAATTTTAAAGGATTTTTCATAAAACATGCTTTATGTTAAGGTCATTAAGACGATTTAGGGATAGCATAAGTCAGTCATGTCGTCTCAAGGTCAAGTTAACACGTAAATGAGTGTCCATATCTCATATACATTTGTACAGATTTCCCAGATACACCCCGTCCTTCATCATATGATATGTTATGTAGCTCTACTAGTAAATTGTTTAACAATGACACAAATATTCTCTTTTGTCTTATTTTATTTTCATGCAGACAGATGTTGATTTCTATTTCGAAAATAAATACGGTGTTTTTTAACAATACATCCGAAGGATAAAAAAATATTTAAAGGTACATGGAAGGTTTACTTTAGGCGGTCCATAACAGTAGTTAAAGGTGTTTTAAATCATGCAACCCAAAAAATCATATACTAGTAAATTTACTTAAGATTTATGCGTTAGTAATCATTATAACGATATACTGATACACTTTTGTTTTGCCAAAACAGGTACGAAAATACAAACGCACATCAGACGAACAATAATATTAGATCATACGTCTATTGAAGACAAGTTGTAAGCAATCTTAAAACAATGAGAACAATATCATTCAAGAGACGAATCATTTTACAGATACTACAAAAAGCACACTATTGTTATCTGGTTAGCAATATGCATATAGGATTAAATACATTTTAAGCCTTTAAAGTATACAAATTACACGGTTCGTTAGAGGACTTCGTAAACTGATTTTGTTTGAAATGTCGCACGTTAATTAAGAACTACATAGAGTTAATGAACGAATGAATATTAAACTAAGGTTAACTGTTTAATCTTTATATTTGATTAATATTTAATCTTACACTGTTTTAAATATGTATTATGTGTTTAGTTTGGCAGTTGTTATAGAATGGCTAGCATCCATAATTTAAAAAACAAAACTGTCCGACTGTCTTATTCTAAGTCATAAGTATTTGTTTTACAAAATGGTGTATATGCTATTATGATTAAGAAGTCATACACACACTTTATAAGGTCTACATATGCTATAATGATTTAGAAGTCATACACAACCTTAATGAGGTCTACACAAAGACCTCAGCTCTAATGTCACATTACCAATTACCTTCGTTTTCCATAAGCATAACTTGTACTGTTTATTATAGATTAGAATACATGAAATTAAGAGGAGATCAATTTTCCTTTATTGAAAGAGAATCGCGTGTTCAGAAAATAATTTGATGAAAATTAAGATCAACGTTTCTATGAAAATATCAACACATGTAGTGGCTGACTTAAAATAGTTATTTGATACTTAATTTCCACAAAGTCGTATTTATTAGTTATAAAAGTGAATATGGTACTTGTAAAATATTATGCAGCGAGCAAAATAGATTAACTATCAAATAATTATAATAACTTTCAATTTTCGTTACTATTAAGCATTCATAAATAAGTGTTCACGTCGACTCTCTCCAATCAGGTTTTGTACAGCATATATGCGCAACATTTTGCAGCAGTATAACTTAAACATAACAGCATGCTCTTCACAATGTTTCTCCTCATTTCAATGATATCGATGCTTCATTTAAAATGTTTGCACTACAATATATAAACAATGTCATTCCTGATAAATTCAGGCTGGATACAATGGAAGAAGAGCATGCTACGATCAAGAGACCGGTCGATTGTCTTCCCCGTACGCCGGAAATTTCTCGGGAACAGGGACAAAAATCAAGGTTTGAGTTTTGCGATGGATGGATACAGGAAAACATGGTTTACTATCTAGCAAGACAGGCGGTTATTTTTCCTTCTATAAAAGACAGAGGGGGTAATCACGTGATAGTCAAGATGGCGACATCCATGCTGAGACGTGTACATTTGGCCGTTGTATACCCATTATTACTTTTGTTTATTTTTTAATTGGCGCTCACTTTCCAGCCATATCAGTTTGAAAGTGATAAGCGTTTAACTCGTATTAAAATTCGATTTAATATCTCGACTTTACTCACGTGTGTGAAGTTAGCCTATTTAGCCTATTTAGCCTATTTAGCCTATTTAGTACATAGGTTGAAACCAACATCCTATTTAGCCTATTTAGCCAATTTAACAGCCTCTTCAGCCTGTTTAGCCTATTTTAGCCTATTTAGCCTATTTAGTAAATAGGTTGAAACATACATCCTATTTAGCCTATTTAGCCTATTTAACAGCATTTTCAGCCTATTTAGCCTATTGAATACATTACTTGAAACATACCTCCTATTTAGCCTTTTTAGCCAATTTAACAGCCTCTTCAGCCTTTTTAGCCTATTTAGTAAAAAGGTTGAAATATACGTCCTATTAAGCCTATTTAGCCTATTTAACAGCATTGTCATTCTATTTAGCCTATTTAGTACATACGTTGAAACATACATCCTATTTAGCCTATTTAGCATATTAAACAGCCTATTTAGAAAGTTTAGTACATAGGTTGAAACATACATTGTATTTAGCCTATTTAGCCTATTTAACAGCCTTTTCAGCCTATTTAGCACATGCCTATTTAGCCTATTTAACATCCTTTTCAGCCTATTTAGCATATTTAGAAC
Source organism: Dreissena rostriformis (assembly GCA_007657795.1). Lineage (NCBI taxonomy): Eukaryota > Metazoa > Mollusca > Bivalvia > Myida > Dreissenidae > Dreissena > Dreissena rostriformis. Next base: position 51,847 of record VMBQ01003172.1, read on the forward strand.
ATAGGTTGAAACAAACATCCTATTAAGCCTATTTAGCCAATTTTACAGCCTCTTCAGCCTTTTTAGCCTATTTTAGACTATTTAGCCTATTAAGTAAAAAGGTTGAAACATACATCCTATTTAGCCTATTTAGCCTATTTAACAGCATTTTTAGCCTNATTTATTGATAAATCTAAACGTTTCGATAAGACGCCTTCGGAACAAATTCCCACATTATCATAACGTGCTCCACAGCTTCTTCAAACTCTTGCTCCAACCTCGTTCTACCACTCTATCTCCGCTTCCATTTCTCTAACTCTTCCCTACTATCACTTACACATCCACTTCATCTATGTAACCATACTCATCTGCTCTTCCCACATCAAACCTTACTTCAATTTAATTGTACACATGTACTTTCCACCACAACCACTCTTCATTAACATTTATGTAGTGAAGTCCTTCTCGCCTAATGGATCGTTTATTCATGCTCGTGGAACGACCTACAATAAGCTAAGTTTAGCTTCCAGGTCAATCCACATATTACTGTGTATTTATTTGATGTAAATGCATTCCGGAATAAATATGTTTAAACCAAACTAAGCTGATGTCAGCGGAATATGAGGGACATAAAACACAATAAGACTTCATTCCTTCGCTATTAAAACGTAAATCAGTTTATCAAACGCAATAAAGACCATACGCAATTTTGATAACAGCCGCACAATTAATTTATCTTACATGGTTTCGAGCATGGAGCAAAGAACTATCAGGAAGAAAAGTAAAATACTTGCCATGTGATATTGTCCATAATATATATGGGGCATTAACATGTGAGTGAGTATGCCAATGACGTAGTTTTACATATGTCACGGCATTTTTTTAGCCAACCTTTCATGAATCTTTGAACGTTGAAAAACACAGCATGATCATTGTTTAGGAATTGATTCACTTACAGACACGTATTGATTGCATATAATAAATCAGGCTTTAGCTAGCATGGAACTTGAATTAAAAATACTGTTTTAACCTAAAAAGTTATGTTTGATAATTGAAACGAATATATCCAGTAACTTACATACTACTTAATATACAAAACCTTAAATCGAAAAGGTTTATTAACAAGATGGTTAAAGATTGTTAAATATGTATTCAAATTACGCGTACATTTGATGAAATAGAAATTCCGTTACAAGCAAATGCTTTTGCAGAGTTCACGCAAGGTACAAAACATAGCCGTCTTAATTTCCATCCGCACGCTATTCCGTCATAAATAACCATCCAATTTTCTTAAATTATATCAACTCCGCCAAGGTAGTTTTCAGTAATGAAAATGTCTTCCAGCATCCAATGATTTCTAAGAAAGCATTCAACGTCGTACAATAATTATCCGAGTGCTCAGGATGGTGACCGTTGAGACTTTTGCAACTAAACGGTGTTGTCTCCGTGCGCTTTATAAATTTGACCTTTTGTCTAAGTTAAATAAATGGCATTCGCAATGGCGATTTCCTTGGACTTTATTAGATAATACCTCTGGTAAATTGATATTTGTTGAACGTGTCTGTTACAAGTGATAAGTCAACTGAACTATCAATGGAAAAAAAAAAACAGATTAATATTGAAGCTTTATATAAATTACCAAATGGGAATATACCAAAATTGCAAATAATCGCACACTTATCCAACAGAAATGCATTACAACTACCATGCCTTCTCTATTCTTCACTGGCTGACTTTCCTATAAGATTAATAGCCTAGGGCTCAATCTATGTTCAACGTACTTACATTTTTCCAAAATAATATTAATACATGTAGATTCTAAAACGAATGTATACATTATTAGAACAATTGAAGTAACATTCCTTACTAAGAAACACGCTATTTACATTGAAATCGATAAAAATAACAAAGAATTTGGACCTTTTTCAGCGATAATTGCGAAGATACGTTAATTACTAACATAGCTTTTAAAATAAGCATTCACGTTCTAAAGCCTTACTGGCCCAGTGGGCGCGCGTTAGATGTTGCTCCCGGGTTTGAATGATGTTGAGGGTAATCTTAATATTTAATATTGTTCTTGTTTTTATAAACATTTAAAATTATTGTAAATGTTATAGCTTTTGATAGTAAATAACATTTAGGAGCCGGTAGATCAATCCAGAGTCGCATTCCTCAATGTATAATAATCATTTAATGTTCAATAGTGAATGTTAAATGTTAAATAAACGATTGCTTTCTCTGAAACTTGAACTTCAGACCATCGTGATCAAGACAGGCCATGGTGACTCACCCACGTGCCATCTACTATTAGACTATTTGAAAATTATGTCTTAAATTAAAACTATTTCGAAGTTACCAAAATATATAATAGATCAACAAAATGTGGCACTGTTCGCCCAGTAACACACATGTTTTATATAATATTGTGAACTGAAGCAATGGATCAAAAGTAGTTCTATGAGCATGAAAACAACATTTGGAAGCAACTTGAATAAGAAAAATACTTTATTTAAAATAATTGCAACAAGTACATTTTAAAAAATACAGAAAAACAACAAAACACATATATCGATGTGATTTTGAAATACAAATGTACACATAATTAGATAAATGTATTAATTTTTCAGCATCGATGTACAGATACATGGATAAATAAATAAGGACAAAACTGTAAATGTAAATGACAAAATTTTAAGTAATTAATTATTTGAAATTGAAATTGGTTAGTTACACACATGGTTTGTATTTGAGTGGAAATCAACTAAATGCATTCAAAGCAATCAATTGCATTATTTACGTTTTTTGAAAATGAATGAGTCGATATTAATTTAAATAAAACATTAATGATATACAAGTCATTTCGGAACCGAAATATTGCGAACTCGTAAACATTATTTTTAAATGACAATCAACTTGATAACGGTAACGTTGTGTGTGTATTTCTGTTTTTTTACCATGCAATTTTTGTGGCCAAGATGCAACGGTTCCATACCCTTTTTAACATCTTATTAAAACATACTTTATTAAACACATGACATGCGACGGATTTGTATCTGTAATGATTGCTTATATTAAAACTCGTAAACATATATACGATGCTTCTTTATACAATTAAACGATCTAAAAGTGCATTAAATCTTATATTTCAAACAATATTTCTGGCAGGTTCATTAACATGTGCATGCTATTTTCTCTGGCAATTAGTAACCAACCGTACTTAGTCAGTATGCGTGTAGTTTGCAAACATAACAATCAACGAAAACAACAAAATTATATTAAAATTGTTTAAATAAAACACTACCCACAATACAATATCATGTAAATCGTAATGCTTTGTGATGGTTAGCATTTGTTCAATAATGTATATTTTAACATAGCCATGAAAAAAAGTGATACCAAGTGCAAATATATCGTTATCAGACATGCGTTTCACCAAATACAAACGTCTATCTGTCCAAACGATTGAACACAAAACTAACCAATATTCCTCATTAATATTTTAGAACGAAAAATATTATTTGCCTTACAAAATTTACGACGAAGGTTTTAATTTTGAACTTATGATGAATAGCGAATGGACATGTACTAATTATCAAACAGAATATATAACCCACCTAATGAAGTTCAACCGTCTACCACATGTTTTGCAATATAATTAACAGCACACTACTAATTGCTGAATCTATGCATTGACAACTTACTTAACATTTAAGACAAACCATTTATTTGTGTGGCCATTCCCCACTTTCGTAAACTCTGCTTGGCTCTGTGCCTGCTCTCCTTTCAAACATGAGTGTTTGTGATTGTTTTGCACTTCAAATGCCTTGTATTGTATTCGTTGGTCGTGTTTCTTCTTGGAAGTGTTTCATCGATACATCGTTTTTGGTTTAGATTATAGGCTTTGTCAGTTCCTATATATTTATAAGGGCTCCTTGATGCTGTCCAAAGAAATCTGCATCTTTTGGTGGTAGTCTTTTGGCGGCGTGTACAGTCAATACGTGGAACACCAAGACAGTATTGAGCTTCAATCACTGAATTGTTCATTTGATACATGCCAACATATGGCTGTTTGATAAGTCACATATCAAATATAGATACCTTATTATGCAAGTATTTGCATTTTCTCCTTTTTTTATATTTGATATATATTGGCATGGTTCAAACACGAGTTAATGGTACGAATCATTGACAAAGTCGACTTCAATAGCATCATATGATATCTCGTTCGCAATATACACACCAGAAAGGAATAACGGTGAGCTAGTAGAAGATGTTTCAAAATAACATAATAATAAGCATTATCAAATGTCTGATAACTATTTAAATTGACTGAATACAAGGTCGAAGAATCAACAGCATGTGTCTAAAGCCCATATATCTGCACAAAGGTCATTCGTTCAAAGCAAATGTAATTTTGCCATATACAATCGAGATCAGTTTTATGTGACGTATCAACATTTTAATACAATGTGTCATAGGCATATCCGTTATATAAATATCAAGTAATCATTTCGTCAGTCAAAATGTTGTTTGCTCGACGTAGTGCTAGCACAAGTCTTGAAATCTCTTGATATAATGACGACAACGAACGATTGTCTGAGTTCGACGCCGCAATGACCCCAGGAAATATGACGTCATTACTGGCGTCTGTCGAATCTGGTGCATATAATAAATTCCTGAAATAAAACAATGTTGAATTTTGAACACGTATGTATATCAAATCTTATTATTTAGTGGATAGTTTGATACCACATATTTATCGTGTCCATTTTCTTCATAAATGTTTACTGTGCACTGCACATCTTTTTTTTTTAAATAATAACAAAACAATTACCGATAAAACGGTATTTGCACGTGCGTCATAGCAACAAACATACGATTCAGTGACCGTATATTTAATTCGTCCATTTTGTTTAAGCTAAATGGTACGTTTATGCATCATACACTTATTGTTTAATATTATGCAATTTGTTTAGAATGCATTATTGTATTATTAACTTTAAATATATACCAAATTATAAATAATATCCATTTATGAAATCTTATAACACAGTTGATGTTCAAACACATTATGTTACATTAATTGTAGATATAGTAAATAATGGAATCTAATATAATGGACACTTCAACTTCCCGGATCTTTATGCGGGTCATAGACACAAACACACACATACTCACTTGTAATGCTCCGACGATGAAAGGCCCGGCTCCGTCAGAAACGCGCGGCTAAGATGGGTTAGTCTGTTGTTCCAAATGTACAGGTCAAACTCACTGAAGATAAAATATGTGAGACTATTGTACTGAATATGTTGTTACATCCACAAGGCACGGGTGGAATTAACTGTAGACAGAACATGAGAAAATAAGCTAAGCACTTCACTGCGTCTGCTGTTCCCAATGCGAACATTGTGCATCGTCGAACTAAATATAAACAAAACAAGTGAAGAAAATAGCAAGTTATTTTACTGAATCTGATGTTCCAAATTAACAAGTCGAAATCACTGTGTATAGAACAAAGTGAAAAACAGCAACTCATTTCATTGAGTGTGTTGTTCTGAAGGTCGATTTCACGGTAGAAAGAACAAGTGAAAAGCAATGCATTCAACTGAGTATGTCATTAAAATTAACAAGGCGAACACACTTAAGACAGAATAAGTGAAAATAAGCAATGCAGTTTACTGAATCGTTTTTCTCCAAATGTTCAGGTTAATCTTATTATAGGCTATTTTAAAATTAAGCACAACAGTTTACTGAATCTGTTTTTCATCAGTACAATTAAACAACGGTAGAAAATACCAGTGAAAATAAGCAAAACAGTTTACTGCATTTGTTGTATCAAAGGTACAGGTCGAACCCACGGTCGAAAATACGAGTGAAAATATGCAAAGCAGTTTATTGAGCCAACAGTATAGGTCAAACTTACTCCAGACATAATAAGTGAAAATACGCAATGCATTCAACAACTGAGTATTTTGTTCAACTGCACACACCAGACTCAGTCAAGACATAATAAGTGACAATAAGCTATGTAGTTTACTAAATCAGTTTTTTTTTTCAAATGTACAGCTCAAACCTATTATAGACAGAAATTAGAACAATAAACAAAGCACTTTTGTTTCAAAGGTACAGGTCGAAATCATTGTAGAAAGAGTTTGTGAAAACAAGCGAAGCACTTTACCAAGTCTATTGTTTGAAAAGTACAGGTCGAAATCATTGTAGAAAGAGTTAGTGAAAACAAGCGAAGCACTTTACCAAGTCTATTGTTTGAAAAGTACAGGTCGAAATCATTGTAGAAAGAGTTAGTGAAAACAAGCGAAGCACTTTACCAAGTCTATTGTTTGAAAAGTACAGGTCGAAATCATTGTAGAAAGAGTTAGTGAAAACAAGCGAAGCACTTTACCAAGTCTATTGTTTGAAAAGTACAGGTCGAAATCATTGTAGAAAGAGTTAGTGAAAACAAGCGAAGCACTTTACCAAGTCTATTGTTTGAAAAGTACAGGTCGAAATCATTGTAGAAAGAGTTAGTGAAAACAAGCGAAGCACTTTACCAAGTCTATTGTTTGAAAAGTACAGGTCGAACTTATTGTAGACAGAAAGAGTGAAAACAATCAATGCATTTACTAAATATGTTGTTTCAATTTACAGGTCAAAGTCATTGTAGACTAAAAGCAGTTTTCTGAGTCTGTTCTTCGAGAGTTACAGGTCAAACTCACTGTAGACATGACATAAAACATAAGCAAAGCAGTTTATTCAATAAGGCCCCAGTTTAATTTCTTATTGGATTAAAGTGTGCGAATATTAAAGTGAAAAGCTTAACATGAAAATTAAATTTCAATAAACAAGATATATACTATTTTGTACAACACCACCAACTTTAAAATAATGATACACGTCAATGAAATACGCAAAATAGATACATTATTCAGACAGCAAAAGTGAAAATAAGCAAATAAATGTATAGTGTCTGTTGTTCCAAAGGTCAATAGCGATTCAGTTATAACGGTTCAAATGTAGTTTTAAATATTAGTAATATATCATGTATTTCTTTAGTTCTGATTGGTTGCCGCAAAGGTATCGAATAAGTGCATGTTTTTAGTTTTAAACATTATTGATCGAATGTAAGCAATTAATAAATTGAAATAGATATGAGAAAATATTAAAATTAGATACTTTTAAAGCAACAGGAATGTTGTCGAACGCTATTTATAAAATATGTGAATAGTGTTGTTAATAAATGATGAATATTTGTGTATTTCTTTTATCGCTAACAATTTATTATCACTACTTATCTTTGTTATGTGAATGTCCTTACCTTATATTAGTTTTATTCAAACTGGTAAGATCAGCCATGACATCGTATGCGTTATCCACTAGACTTTTTAATTCTGCACGCAGAGGTGAAAATAAATCTGAAATTGAAACAAAACATATCACGAATACGATTTTAAAACGTCTTCATTCTTCATTGGCTTTAACTAACAAAGATATTGATACAGTTCTCTACAATTTTATCTGATATGTTAAGGAGGAGGTCACACGACAGCACACAGTGGAAGAAATGTTTCATCGAAAACAATAATAAGAATACTCAATCCAGATATATATAACATATGTACAAACGGCGTTGAACACCTAGCAAACAAATTGTGTAGGCGTTCGGTACCAGAGTGATGTATGTGTTTTTGTCCTTTATAAATTATATACTGTACATATCATTGTTTTTGGCAACAGATGTTGATTAAAAAGTATATAATTGGATTTACAATATTTATTAAAATGCACAAATATAATTTATGGTGGCTAGTTTGCTACGTAAGTAAGTTATAGTATATTGCAACAACAACCTGTTGAAGTAATGACCGTATCCCCCACTGTGTCTAGTTCACCGAGAGACGCATTTCCTCTTTTCAATGCGCCCACAAAGCTGTCCAAATCATACGGTAGGACCGCGGAATCGGCCAGCCGCAATATGACGTCACAAAGCACCTTGGACAACGTGATATGAAGCGTATAGTCAGGATCTATTAACGTTTCCACGTATGCTTTCGTGTCCTCAAGAGCCCCAAACGCAGGATAGGTTGGCAAAGAGGGGTATTTCTAAAATTAACACGTGATACATATTTGAAATGCAATTGTTAGCTACGAATATAACAATATCAAATTATGCCGGAAATACAGTTCAAACAATTAAACTGATCGTCTGTTACATATATACACGTTCTCACTTACGAACGTTTTTTTTGTTGAATCTGGTAACACACGTACACGACTGTTATAAATGTACTGCTATCGTGTTTACAAATATCTTGATAATTTCGCCGTGCTAATTACTACGCCGTTGCACGGTCTTTGGTCAAAAAGAGCTGCAATACGCGGATGAGGGTTACGCCAGTTATTATTATGATAATATTAATAGTTCATTTTCTTACATCTTACATACTGTTCTGTCATTTGTGCACGTATTGACCAAATTTAACCGTAAAATAACACCGATTTGAAGAATTAAAAGCAGGTCACTTTTGCCGTCTATGCTTACATACGCGCGTTTTGATTCATTTGAATTGTATGGCTTTTTCGAAGCATCCACTAAAGTATATACCTGATTATTGTATGTGAATCGCGGAAACATCACCGGAACTCCAAGCCGGTACAAAAAGGCCGCATGATCACTTCCTTCACCCAAAGGTTCAAACCTGAAATATAAACGTTACCGGATATTAGAAACAATCAGTGAAGCTCAAATATAATGTTGTTCATGGTGTTTGATGATGGATATCGCTTGTGGAATGTAAATTCGTGGCATACGGAAAGGGTATTTAAGAACACACCTGCACAAATAAGAACGAGTACCAATTGCCATTTTAGGAACATATGTCAGCAAAACAAGTAGATATATACTTCATTGGTACCAAGCGTACAGTAAAGTTGATAAAATGTTTTTTTTAATAAGAAAATTAAATTTTAGTGAATTAAATGTCATATTGTTATTCCATAAAAACGGATTTATCTTTACAATTCTTTGAACAACTTCAGCTGGACATTGACTTTAAGACGCCATCTTGCACACGAACCATTTGAGTATGATACCTTCAGAAGCAGACGATCGCTCGAGTAACGCTTACACATTGTGTAGGAACACACACTACCCTCGCAATGCTTAAACAGTGTGTAGAAACACACACTACCCTAGTAGCGCTTAAACATTGTGTTGGAACACACACTTCCCTCGTAGCGCTTAAACATTATGTAGAAACACAGAATACCCTCGCAACACTTAAACATCGTGTAGGAACACACACTACCCTCGTAACGCTTAAACATTGTGTAGGAACACACACTACCCTCATAGCGCTAAAACATTGTGTAGGAACAAACACTACCTTCGTAGCGCTTACACATTGTGTAGAAACACACACTACCCTCGTAACGCTAACACATTGTGTAGGAACACACACTACCCTCGTAACACTTAAACATTGTGTAGAAACACACACTTCCCTCGTAACGCTTAAATATTGTGAAGGAACACACACTACCCTCGTATCGCTTAAACATTGTGTAGAAACACACACTACCCTCGTAACGCTAACACATTGTGTAGGAACAAACACTACCTTTGTAGCGCTTAAACATCGTGTAGAAACAAACACTACCCTCGTAACGCTTAGACATTGTGTAGGAACACACACTACCCTCGTAGCGCTTAAACATCGTGTAGAAACAAACACTACCCTCGTAACGCTTAATCATTGTGTAGGAACACACACTACCCTCGTAACGCTTAACATTGTGTAGGAACACACACTATCCTCGTAACGCTTACACATTGTGTAGAAACACACAATACCCTTGTAACGCTTACACATCGTGTAGAAACACACACTACCCTCGTAGCGCTTAAACGTTGTGTAGGAACACACACTACCCTCGCAACGCTTACATTGTGTAGGAAGACACACTACCCTCGTAACGCTTAAACAGTGTGTAGGAACACGCACTACCCTCGTAACGCTTAAACATTGTGTAGAAACACACACTACCCTCGTAACGCTTAAACAGTGTGTAGAAACACACACTACCCTCGCAACGCTTACATTGTGTAGGAACACGCACTACCCTCGTAACGCTTAAACAGTGTGTAGGAACACACACTACCCTCGTAACGCTTAAACATTGTGTAGAAACACACACTACCCTCGTAACGCTTAAACAGTGTGTAGGAACACACACTACCCTCGAAACGCTTAAACATTGTGTTGAAACACACACTACCCTCGTAACGCTTAAATAGTGTGTAGGAACACACACTACCCTCGTAACGCTTAAACATTGTGTTGGAACACACACTACCCTCGTAACGCTTAAACAGTGTGTAGGAACACACACTACCCTCGTAACGCTAACACATTGTGTAGAAACACACACTACCCTCGTAACGCTTAAATATTGTGTAGGAAGACACACTACCCTCTTAACGCTTAAACATCGCGTAGGAACACACACTACCCTCGTAACGCTTAAACATTGTGTAGGAACACACACTATCCTCGTAGCGCTTAAACATTGTGTAGGAACACACACTAGCCTTCCTATTTCAAACGACTGCCGTAGGGTAATTTCACATACGTTTGCATCAAGCAATATCTTCATTAGAAAGATTTGATTGAGAACCAATTTTAATAGAAGGATTTGTATTCAAGATTCATAACCTATGTCAACTTTTAATCACTTGGGTTAGCAAATATATGTGGTAAGTGGAAGAAATGAATTGAGTTTCGTTAAAGTTATGCACCAAGACAAATGGTATCAATTCAGTGGGTTAGGAAATATATCTTGTCATTGATCATACAGAAACGCTGTGTTGCCTTTAGCCATATCGTCTTGTGAGACAACTTTAATAGTAGTCAGGTACCTAGGCAAACTTGAATCAGTTGGGTCAGGAAAGCTCTGTAGCCACTGTTGATAGACTGTGCGTCTTTGAGAGCAGGAAGTGACGTCACTGCAGTTGAGGAGCACGGTCTGAGTGGCGTGGATCAGGACAGAGCGCAGCAACGGATCAGAGGCACCGCTGAAGCTGTAGTTTCCTGGAATATATAATTATTAGTTTTGTTATCATTTAATTATGTTCGATACATTGCTATTTCTTGTTTTATCATGGATAACAGTTAGATAATTGTTCAGTTATATTGCAAGTGTTATTAAGCAACAATAGGCTTCCATGACTCCAAATGAAATGCCAATGTCAAAATAAGTGAAACACAACAAAAATAACACACAATCATTATTACTCGAATAACTACGAGTAATATGTAATTTTCATATTCAGGTCAACAACAGAAATGGCTAATGAGATTGTATCAAATAAATATGAATATTTTCAATAGCGATACATTTGAAAATAAATTTACACATTTTTCTGTGGTAAATACACATACAATTACATGAATATATTTATTGATGGGTAATTTAATGTCCTAGCAAGGTCAAAATTAAAATTTACATATATACTTCAATTTGTTTAACATAGTTTGGATCCTCCTTTTTTTTCTTACATTAAAATGGAGTCGTATATTTGAAATAGTACCGCGTATATGCGATTTTTTCCGCGTAAAGGTGAAATATTACATCGTATATGTGAAATATTACCTTGTATATGTGAAATATTGCATCGTATATGAGAACTATTATCTCGTATAGGTAAAATATTATAATGTTATTAATTAATTGAGTTCATATTGGCTTTGTTATTGAGCTGAAGACAGCCGTATTGGCCTGAGGCCTGCGGCCTCGGGCTAATACGCTTGTCTTCAGCTCAATAACAAAGCCAATATGAATTCAACTAATTAATGACAATATTATTAATTTACTTTATAATATTATCTTATTTTTCGTTTGAATGAAGTTTCTTCTTAGCAAAAATCTAATTAAGGCGGAAAGTGTCGTCCCTGATTGGACTGCACAGGCTAATCTGGGACGACACTTTACGAACATGCATTATGCACAGTTTTCTAAAAACGCGACACATATCTGCGGAGGAATCAAACTGCCACTATTGAAAGATTCTCATATAAGGCCGAGTTTTTCCTGGTTTCTGATTGACTGAATCTCGTATTGGCCGACCTTTTCCAGTATTGGTCGTGTTTTTCCATATTGGCCGCCTTTCTCTCGTATAAGGCGAGTTTCGAGCTTTATTGGCGTGGCTCAACTTGCATGGGGCGAACAAATTGAACACATTCTCTTCTAATATTATAAAGTTAATTAATAATACCTCNTGCATTATTAACTCTGTTAAACAGGCCCACAGAAAAATAAACATGAACAAGAGTGCCAAACTGTCACAAAATACGCCCGTTTGAAAGTTTTGGGCAACTTGATAACTTTACCATTACCCATATTTTTATATTTGAAGAAAAGTGGAAACACATTAAACTTTCATAAACAAGTCCAGTATGCTTTCTACTTACTTTATGCAACTCATGCTTATTCTGTTGTTGTTTTTTCTTAAAAAACACCTATCTTAAAAAAACACCTATCATAAACAACCATAGAAAACAATATATTCACCTTTTTTAAAACAAAAGGAAACCAAAAGGTCAAAAAGTATATATTAGCATATCTTGTATAACATGTTTGAACATTATTACTGCTACATGGTATCACTTTATTTTATGATCATATACATGTATACATTGTATGTCTTATATTAAATATAAAAAATACCCATATATGAAATTGACCTAGATATCATCTAGACACAACTTCTGAGCAAATTTGGTGAAGATCAGATAAAAACTACTTCAAACAGAGAGCGGACACCATGCTAAATGCTTCAAATGCACTAAGTGACCTTGTGATCTAGTTTTTTTGACCCGGCATGACCCATATTTCAACTTGACATAGATGCCATTTAGACACAACTTCTGACCAAATATGGTGAAGATCGGATGATAACGTCTTCAATTAGAAAGCGGACACCATGCTAAAACCTCGAAATGCACAAAGTGACCCCGTGACCTAGTTTTTGACCCGGTATGACCCACATTCGAACTTGACCTAGATAATGTCTAGATACAACGTCTGACCAAGTTTGGTGAAGGTCGGATAAAAATACTTCAATTAGATATCGGACACCATGCTAAATCCTTAAAATGCACGAAGTGACCACTTGACCTAGTTTTTGACCCGGCATGACCCATATTCGAAATTGACTTAGATATTGTCTAGATACAACTTCTGACCAAGTTTGGTGAAGATCGGATGAAAACTATTTGAATTAAAGAGCGGATACTGCTGTGGACGCCGCCGCCACCCGCCCGCCAAGGGTGAAACTATAATACGTCCCGTGTATAAAAAGTACGTATGCTTTACACTAGTTCAGTATTTAATTTAAAGAATTCATCAGATTGCAAGCATGTAAAAATAATAAGGATACTGCTGACAAACGGCCATGTTTGTTGTTGCTATTTCGTGCAAAGTTCCTATCCAGATGACCATAGTTCTTTAAATTAAATTTAAGTCCCACATTTTAGAAAACAAATGCTCCAGATAATTGTTGGCATAAAACCGTGACATTGGCATTCAAATTTGAGCAATGTGTGTTTCACATAAACGACCCTATGTGTTCAAATACAAGATATAAGTTGCTTACGGTAGCTTTGAAAAATATTTATTTTCTTGGATTACGAGTGGTCAAAGCATCGATAACCTAAGCCGAAGCAAACATAGTTTCGTTTATTTTAAAGCATTTAATGCTAGAATAGTACCGCAATGCCGACAAAATAATGACGTAATTTCACATTAAAACAGTTAAACTTATCGAAACTTTTTCCGGTTTATATTTCACTGTTTGAAACAGTGAATTACCATTGTTAAAACACTTCCTCATTAAAAACACGTTTGGGTTACCAAACGAACGCATAATTCAGCGTATTGACGCTAAAACTCGAATGATATACTCTTAATAGCAATATGCATTTAATAAAAAAAAAAAGTTGTTTAAAAGTTTCGGATGAATACAATTTGAATTAGAGTCCGGACAAAGTGGCGCCGTTGAAAATGCACTAATTGACCCTATGACCTAGTTCTTGACCCGACATGACCCATATTCGAACTTGACCTAGATATCAACTAGATGCAACTACTGACCAAGTTTGGTAAAGATCGGATGAATACAATTTGAATAAGAGTCCGGACAAAGTGGCGCTGTTGAAAATGGACTAATTGACCCTATGACCTAGTTTTTTACCTGGCATGACCCATATTCGAACTTGGCCTAGATATCAACTAGATGCAACTACTGACCAAGTTTGGTGAAGATAAGATTTATACAATTTGAATTAGAGTCCGGACAAAGTAAAATGCACTAATTGACCCTTTGACCTAGTTTTTGACCCAGCATGACCCATATTCGGACTTGACCTAGATATCAACTAGATGCAACTACTGACCAAGTTTGGTGAAGATCGGATGAATACAATTTGAATTAGAGTCCGGACAAAGTGGCGCCGTTGAAAATGCACTAATTGACCCTATGACCTAGTTTTTGACCCGGCATGACCCATATTCGAACTTGGCCTATATATCAACTAGATGCAACTGCTGACCAAGTTTGGTGAAGATCGGATGAATACAATTTGAAATAGAGTCCGGACAAAGTGGCCCCTTTGAAAATGCACTTATTGACCCTATGACCTAGTTTTTGACCCGGCATGACCCATATTCGAACTTGGCCTAGATATCAACTAGATGCAACTGCTGACCAAGTTTGGTGAAGATCGGATGAATACAATTTGAATTAGAGTCCGGACAAAGTGATGCCTTCCGCCCGCCGCCCGCCGCCCGCCCGCCAAGGGGTTTCACATAATACGTCCCGTATTTTATACGGGCGTATAAAAAGTATCATAAAAACTGTAGGAAAATAAAACTTTAAAAAAAGCTGTCATTTTAAAATGCTGTAAATTTCAAATTTAAACTGAATTCATTTTTAAGTTGTGCCGCAACGTTTTGATGTCTCAATAGCAGACAGGAACGCTCGGTCTGGAGCTACGCATTGAACTAAAAAGTTGGAAGACATTAATCTTTCCTTGAAAAAAATGAGCTTTACATCAGGGGAGACAACTATTTTAATAGCAATCTCCTTGTTATGAAGTCATGCTATAAAAGTAAAGTGAAATCCGATTATCAGTAGAGACAAAGGGAGTGATTCTTCGTAGCCAATGAGCAGAGATTACTTTAACAATACAGCACAGTTTCAGCACATAACTTCTATGAACTGAAATTATGAGCCTCATTCTGAGATTCTGGATTAATGCATGGCAGTAAAGCGTCGTCACAGATTAGCCTGCGCAGTCTGTACAGGCTAATCAGGGACAACTCTTTCCGCTACCGATATTGAAATTTTCTTTAAATGAAGTCTCTTTTACACAAAAATCCAGTCTAGGCGGAAAGAGTCGTCCCTGATTAGCCTGTGCGGACTGGCACATGCATTAAGCCCTGTTTTCCCAGAACAAGACTCATATTATCATNGAAATATCGAAACTGCGTTTCAACGATTTTATGTTTATATGTAATTCATTTATAATTAATCATAATACAATTTATTTAACAAAACCTTCCACTTCTACATAATAAAGGATAACTATTTCATTGTTACACATGCATATGAATTTCTTTAAGGAAACTTAAAGTGGTAAGCTCGGTTTTTCTGTCTTCAACGGATCGATGGTATATGCATTTGAGCCGCCTTGTGATAAAACTTGGCTTTAAGCATGTGCGTAAAGTATAGTCCCAGATTAGCCTGTGTAGTCCGCGCAGGCTTATCAGGGACAACAATTTTCGCATACACTGGATTCTCCATCAGAAGAGACTTCCCTTAAACACAAAATACAATAAAAGCGTCGTCGCTGATTAGTCTGTGAGGACTAAACAGGCTTATGTTGGACGATACTTTACGAACATTCATTATTCCCAGAACAACGCTAATGTCTACCTGCTTCATAGTGCCCCTTCATGACGCCAATTATATTTGTTATATTCCTTTCCTGTACCATGTTATCCACGTTCAACGTAACAACGCTGAAATAATAATTGCAAAGACGTGTGCATAGTTTCACTGATAACTATATTTAAGTTGTATTATTAACGCATATAAAATATAACATGTGTAGGATCATCCTCAATTAATTAATTAAATAAGATTTCAAACAGTAAAACGTTGTCAGAACAGAACAGAACAGAACATATCTTTATTTAACTCAAGTAACAATGGCAACATATGAGTATACAGAACAATATAGTCATATAAAAATGTATTGTCGTATGATAAAATAAAGGAAATACATTCAAGTGAACAATTTGGAGCCATGCGCTTTTTGCTTGCGTCAATAATAAATTTAAAAGTATAATATTGTATATATATATAAATGTATTATAAGAAATTCGCAAACAAACAAATGGCTTAAGTACTCACTCACCTGTTGTCGACATACCCGGGTCCATATCTATAGGTAATATTCAGGCCCCCAAACCAGTCGTTATCCACAATGTCTCCTTTCATATTGCTGTAACAGATTACAGCGATACGAACACTATTGCATGCTAGCTTAGACGGTATATTAACTATTGTTTTACTATATATAATGCTGTTTGTGCTTATAAATGTATTCTTCTCGTAAGTGTACGCTTTTTCCATCGTTGATAATAATAATAAAAAACGGTGATTTTAAAGGTTACAGTTTTAGTCAGAAGACTGATATAAACAGTGTTTGTCTTTCTTGCATCGTTGCATTTTACATCGAAAGCTAGCTCAGTTGGTATAGCGCAATGCTAAAAATCCGAGGTTCCCGGCTATGCCACAATTCCCATGGGGATAGGTCATAAAATCCTTTTTTTGGCAATTATCCAAGTGCTATCGATTCAAATAGGGCNGCATAAAACCTGAACAGACTGCGAGTTACTAGCAGGCTGTTCTGGTTTAAGCTGTTTGCATATAGCCATTTTCACTTTGCTTCTGAGCGGTAAAGTTGAATGCTTGTGTTTCAGTTCCAATGCTGTGGCGCCAGTAGGGGTGCTTTGGACTACGAAGGGAGAGTGGCAGAGGTGGAGGCCTGCAGGACATTCGTTACGGTTTGTATTGGCAGGCAATTCTTTGTTTCTGTCCTTTTTGAGGACAAACATCACATTGAGAATAAAAGTAATTTTATAAGATTTAAAAAAATTAGATCTATTTTATTATATAGTTATATATAAACCCAGATGGTTCAGAATTTAGCCTTTTTATGGGAAAACGGGGCTTAATGCATGTGCATAAAGTCTTGCCCCAGATAAGCCTGTGCAGTCTGCACATGCTAATAAGGGACAACACTTTCTATTTTTATGGTATTTTATGGTTGAAGGAAGTCTCTCCTAAACATAAATCCAGTCTAGGCGAATTTTGAAGGCCTTGGCAAACAGTTTGGATCCAGATGAGACGCCACAAAACGTCAGGATCCAAACTGTTTGCTATTCTGATAGTATTCTTTGAAAAAAAATCGAAGAAAATGCTAATTTTAGAAATTCAGCAGACAACATTTTAGCAGACTACAAATTTCCCAGCATGCAAAGGGTTAATAGTGATATTGATTATGACTGAAATACTTTAAAACCCAGTGAAACATTCTTCAGTGATATATATTATGACTGAAATAATGTTAAGAAACATACACACATATCAATTTCAAATCTTGCCTGTGTTTTCCCATTCCAGCCGTGTAACACGAAGCTGTTTGACTTTGTGAAGGAGAACCTGGTGATCATCGCTGGAGTCTCCATCGGCATTGCTGTCATCTTGGTGAGTGAGCACGCCATAATTTTAATTTGATTGCTTTAGAATGCAGGAATCTGCGTGAATTGAAATCCCTACTTAAAGGTTTATGAATCGAAAGTCTAATAATGTATTGATGAACAGAGGCAAGAAATGAATTAGAGTATTCATGTTATTATTGTTGTTAATATAATTTCAATGAGAAATATAGAGATATTGAAATGTATAAAACTGAATAAAACAAGTTTGTTCAAAAACTTTTGAATATGTGTAGTAAAGTTTTGGTGGTAAAAGTCTGCAATGCCATAAAAATGAGTTGAAGGCATTGTGCTGTTCACTCAGCTGTTAGCATATTATTCTTGCATCCGTGAATGTTAAAGGGACTAGTTCACAGATTGTTAAAGTGGAGATTTTCAAAATAATTGTCAAAGATTCAAACAAGGATGCAATATTTAAACAAGCAAAATAACGATCATGACTAAGAAAAATGTTTATAATATTGGTTTATTAATGGATTATCATCATTTGCTATCGGAAAAAATAATAAATTTGATACTCTTAGTAACCACACATTTCTATCCCCGGCTCACGTGTTTCAGATTCTGGGTATGATCTTCTCCATGGTCCTGTGCTGTGCCTTGAGAGACGACCAGGTAAATAATCATAGTCTCCAGCTTCATTGAGGCAAAGCGGATACTTGGCCTAGTATCACACACATACAGAAGTCAAAATTCTTACTCATCTATGAGTTTTTTTCTCAATTTTTAGCTCTACTGGCCGAAGGCCGGAAGAGCTTATGTCATGGTGTGNTATTTTACAGAATTCCATGCTATATTTTACAGAGTTCTCTGCTCTATTTTAGAGAGTTCTCTGCTCTTTTTTACAGAGTTCTCTGCTCTATTTAAGAGAGTTCTCTGCTCTATTTTACAGAGTTCTGTACTCTATTTTACAGAATTCCATGCTATATTGAAGAGAGTTCTCTGCTCTATTTTAGGGAGTTCTCTGCTCTATTTTACATAGTTTTCTGCTCTATTTAAGAGAGTTGTCTGCTCTATTTTACAGAGTTCTGTACTCTTTTTTAGAGAGTTGTCTGCTCTATTTTTCAGAGTTCTCACTCTATTTTACAGAATTCCATGCTACATTTTAGAGAGTTCTCTGCTCTATTTAAGAGAGTTCTCAGCTCTATTTTACAGAGTTCTCTACTCTATTTTAGAGAGATCTCTGTTCTAATTTAGAGAGTTCTCTCCTCTATTTTAGAGAGTTCTCTACTCTATTTTAGAGAGTTGTCTGCTCTATTTTACAGAGTTCTCTACTCTTTTTTACAGAATTCCATGCTATATTTTACAGAGTTCTCTGCTCTATTTTACAGAGTTCTCTACTCTATTTTACAGAGTTCTCTGCTCTATTTTAGAAAATTCTCTGCTCTTTTTTACAGAGTTCTCTGCTCTATTTTACAGAGTTCTCCACTATATTTTAGAGAGTTCTTTCTCTGCTCTATTTAAGAGAGTTCTCTGCTCTATTTAAGAGAGTCCTCTACTCAATTTTAGAGAGTTGTCTGCTCTATTTTACAGAGTTCTCTACTCTATTTTACAGAGTTCTTTCTCTACTCTATTTTACAGAATTCCATGCTATATTTTACAGAGTTCTCTGCTCTATTTTACAGAGTTCTCTGCTCTATTTTACAGAGATCTCTACTCTATTTTACAGATTTCTCTGCTCTATTTTAGAGAATTCTCTGCTCTATTTTACAGAGTTCTCTGCTCTATTTTAGAGAGTTGTCTGCTCTATTTTACATAGTTCTCTACTCTATTTTACAGAGTTCTTTCTCTGCTCTATTTTAGAGAGTTATCTACTCTATTTGACAGAGTTCTCTACTCTATTTTACAGAGTTTTCTACTTTATTTTACAGAGTTCTTTCCCTGCTCTATTTAAGAGAGTTATCTACTCTATTTGACAGAGTTTTCTACTCTATTTTACAGAGTTCTCTGCTCTATTTTAGAGAGTTGTCTGCTCTATTTTAGAGAGTTCTCTACTCTTTTTTACAGAATTCCATGCTACATTTTAGAGAGTTCTCTGCTCTATTTAAGAGAGTTCTCTGCTCTATTTTACAGAGTTTTCTACTCTATTTTAGAGAGTTCTCTGTTCTAATTTAGAGAGTTCTCTGCTCTATTTTAGAGAGTTCTCTACTCTATTTTAGAGAGTTGTCTGCTCTATTTTACAGAGTTACTCTATTTTACAGAATTCCATGCTATATTTTACAGAGTTCTCTGCTCTATTTTACAGAGTTGTCTGCTCTATTTTACAGAGTTCTCTACTCTAATTTAGAGAGTTCTCTGCTCTATTTTAGAGAGTTCTCTACTCTATTTTATAGTATATATAAATTTGTAATGGTGTTTTTGGATAGCATTTTTTTTTGCATACTTTAACAAAGCCATGAAAACGGTGATACCAACTGCAAATATACCGTTTTCAGACATGAGTTTTCCTCAATACAAGCCTCTATCCGTACGAACGATTGAACTCAAAACTAACCATTATTGCTCATAAATATTATCAAACAATTACTATTATTTTCCTGATAAAATTAACGAAAACGGCTTTCAATTATGATGAATTGCGGATGGACATGTACTTATCATGAATGCAAAAAACTACCAAATGCATTTCAACCATCTACCACATGTTTTAAACGTAATTAACTGCAAACTACTAAATGTTGCATCTATGCATTTATAACTTTTATAACATTGAAGACACACCATTTATTTGTTCGGGCACTTTCTAAAACTCCGCCTCGCTCTGTGTCTGTTCTGTTTTAAACTTTAGTGCTAGTGTTTGGTCTTCACTTTAAAATCTTTTATTTTATTCGTTGATCGTTCTTCATCTTGGAAATGCAGTTTTCCTCATCGATACATCTGTTTGTGTTAGATTATAGGTTTTGCACTTTCCCATCTATTTATAAAGGCTACTTCATGCTGTCTAAAGTAATCATAGTCTTTTGGCGGCAGTGTTTTGGCGGCATGTAACATCAATTCGTGGCATACCAAGACAGTATTGAGCTTTACTCGCGGAATTGTACATTTGATTCAGGCAAACAAATGCCTGATTGATTAGTCACATGCAAAATATAGATGCATGTTTATTCAAGTAATTGCGTGATCTCCTTATGATATATATTGGCATGGTTTCAACACGACTTATTGGTTCCAGTCATTGACAAAGTCGTCTTTAAGGGCATCATATGGTAGCTTGTTCGGAATGTACAAAACAGAAAAAAAAACGCCGAGCTAGTAGAATTTGCTTTATACTATTTAGAATGATCAATGTCAGATAACAAATTGTTTTCATTTAATTTATACATTCTAATCACACAAACAACATACACAGATATTTCGCTAATCATATGAGCTTATGTATTTGTCAGTCTTCCTTTAATTTTGCATCCATAACATTATGGCCTATCCCGGCTAATTATTATTAAACAAACAAAGGATTAAATAAGAGCTTTAAATCCAATTTTTCCGAAAACAAGGTTGGGTCGTTCGTGCCTCTGTGCATTGAAACCTACTTCACGTGGTCCTGATAGTTGATGAATTCGTTGAGGTCATCCTGCATCATCCGACTGAACGCTCGATTGTAGGCCTGTTAAATGTATAATAAAACTCCAAACAAATTATATATACTAGTTACTGTCAGCTAGTATGGCAAGATGACACATAAAACACAACACTAAGCATAAACATGTTACAGTTGTGGTGAGACGGTCAATCCAAAGTAGTTGGTGTTTAAAACTGTTTGAATAAAAGTCCTTCATAACAATTAGCTCAGAATTAATCAGAAAAGCATTCACGTGAAGTCGTGAAACATTAAGAACACGTTTTATATTCACATGTACACATTTAAAAGCTAATCATATTCAAACCTTAAGTAAACAAAATATTTAATTAAAGATGTGCTTACCATATAGAACTGTTATATGCAGCAAAAGGACTTGTTTAATGATCAAGTATAGAAACCACACAGGACATCGCGTGAATCAAAAACAAACGCAAATACATATTAATAGAACATTTGTATACATATTGTATTCAAGTTATTGTGAACAGGATGAGTATTGGCTTTTTTAATTATATGCTTTTATATGTTATCTTTACTATTATTTTTCTATAACTTAATACACATTTTTGTATCTGACTTATATAATATGTTATAAAAATAAGAATTATGAAAGATCCACATGTTCAGATCCGTATGTTATAGAATTAGCGACATTCAATGAAATAAATGTTTCTTAATCGATAGTCAAGTACCAGACTGTCAAACAGATTACTTAAAGGATATTTGACAATTCAAATCGTATTGTTACAATATCCGTTATAGAAGGCGNTAATGGATGAATAAATAGTCCAAACAAGGCCTCGGTGTCACCAGAAAGGATTGTATGTAAGATTAAGGGGAATTTATCGCAAAAGATCACAACTTGTGTTCAGAAACATCCAGAAACTTTGAATAAGCCACCGTCATTCATTTAAGAAAACGATGTATATCAGGCAAAAAGCACATTTGTCAACTATCCAAAGTTCCCACCAGTAACAATCAACTCAGACTAATCCAATTATTGGTGTTGTAATTTCCCCATATCTGGGAAAAGTTTGCGTCAGGTGTTGTTGTTCATATTTTAAAAGAGTCTTGGGCGTGACAAATGATTTGACATTTTGAGGAGGCATATTGTCTTTTTCCGAGAAGATAATTACTCTGGGGGGTTGTAAGGAAATTGGCACTGATACTGGCATGTTGTGGTTATGTTGAGGGTCATGTCCATTTTAAAATCTATTCCAGTTCTTTTTATATTAGAAATCTGCACGCGTCAAATATGCTAGAGTTTACCAACATAATAACCAAGTTAAATTAATTTAGTTTGTACTTTGATGGTTATTGGTGTATCGGTATATTCATTAAGATGGCACTTAAATGGTGTTGTTATAATTGTATATTTATTTAGTTTGAAATTACATAATTGGTGTAACATCTCATATTGTAACAAATGTACGTACACTGTCTTGAACACGTTGGGAAAAATAGTATATTTTATTACCTATGCAATTATTACGTTTACCTTAATAAATAAATATGTTAATACACTAATCACGAATATTGCATACATTGGCCATCAACACATAAACAAACCTGCTTACTTCCGTACGTTGGAAAATTTGGCACCGTAGTGGTGGCATTATGTTTCTCCACACTTTTGCGCAAGAGAAAACCAAACACCAGTCCAATGCCAAACACCACAGTCACTTCCAAGGCCTTGATCATCGGGCTCTTCTTGTCTCCAAACGGGCACGTGCACGAGGGGAAAGGCGTNTTTGATGGTTATTGGTGTATCGGTATATTCATTAAGTTTGCACTTAAATGGTGTTGTTATAATTGTATATTTATTTAGTTTGAAATTACATAATTGGTGTAACATCTAATATTGTAAAAAATGTACGTACACTGTCTTGAAAACGTTGGGAAAAATGGTATATTTTATAACCTATGCAATTATTACGTTTACCTTCATAAATAAATGTGTTAATACAATTATCACGAATATTGCATACATTGACCATCAACACATAAACAAACCTGCTTACTTCCGTACGTTGGGAAATTGTGCACCGTATTGGTGGCATTATGTTTCTCCACACTTTTGCGCAAGAGAAAACCAAACACCAGTCCAATGCCAAACACCACATTCACTACCAAGGCCTTGATCATCGCGCTCTTCTTGTCTCCAAACGGGCACGTGCACGAGGGGAAAGGCGTGTCCGCCGCCTGACCCTCGAGATGTTTGTATTCTATGTCGATGTTGTCAGAGTCCGAGGCTTCCCATCGCGAGACCTGCTTGCCTGTCGTGTACCGACCTATGGACGGCATCCTGATTTGAAGAGGAAACGCTTTTAATATTTTCAATAAATTCGTGTGATTTATCTTTCGTCCATCGTTAATATTAACAATATTAACGTTTAATGCTATGATTTAAGGTAAGTTTTCACCTTATAACTGTGGGGTGAAGCGCAGTCAACCGTCGCTTTCGAGTCAGTATCCTGCGGAGAACCAGTACTTGGTGTCGTTTNTTAATTCGTGTGATTGATCTTTCGTCCATCGTTAATATTAATGATTGATTATTAACATGTAAACAATATAAACGTTTAATGCTATGATTTAAGGTAAGTTTACACCTTATAACTGTGGGGTGAAGCGCATTCAACCGTCGCTTTTGAGTCAGTATCCTGCGGAGAACCAGTAATTGGTGTCGTTTGAAATTATTTAAATAGTAGTACGAGTAGAAAGGTGGACATAATACCCCGTAAACCTTAGTGACTTCAGCTCGCTTTTAATGGTTTGTCTCGAGCTGAATTAGCAGGATATATATATATATACGTTCGTGATGTGAAGAAAACATGTTGTTTAAATACATGTCGACCAATTCGATGCGATGCAATATGATCTGTTAATAATATATTCCCGCAGATGTGTATTTTACTTTTAACGTTTTCTTCATGTACATATACTTCATCACTTATCACTTATTAGGAAAAAAAAACGTTACAAACAAGTCTATTCGTTACGGAAGATTCGCATGAAGCCACTTAAATGTCTTGCTAGTTGCACGCATTAAAAACGCATTAACTACGTCAAAGATGAATGATTTCCTGCTCTTAGTATGTCCTGCCTATGACACACCCTTCTCTCTACCTGTCAGAATGTATTGTGTTACAAACGACTCCGTATCGTTGATATTCATCATACACAATAAATAGCTTTTGCTTGAATATTTTACGATAGATTTTATCGTTACTTATTGTTTTAGTGCTGTCTCGACAATGTTATCAGATCATCAACCATGGCACATGTTGCATGTAATAAGTGCTTTGTATGTCTCAACATAGGAAAAAACGTAACAATCGCAAATGTTGCATGTAATAAGTGCTTTGTATGTCTCAACATAGGAAAAACGTGACAATCGCATATGTTGCATGTAATAAGTACTTTGTATGTCAAAACATAAGAAAAAACGTAACAATCGCATTTGTTGCATGTAAGAAGTACTTCGTATGTCACAACATAAGAAAAAAACGTAACAATCGCATTTGTTGCATGTAATAAGTACTTTGTATGTCACAACATAATAAAACACGTAACAATCGCATTTGTTGCATGTAATTAGTACGTTGTATGTCACAACATAAGAAAAAACGTAACAATCGCATTTGTTGCATGTAATAAGTACTTTGTATGTCACAACATAAGAAAAACGTAACAATCGCTTTTGTTGCATGTAATAAGTACTTCGTATGTCACAACATAGGAAAAAACGTAACAATCGCATTTAATGCATGTAATAAGTACTTTGTATGTCACAACATAAGAAAACAAACGTAATGCCATCAGACATCATGTAAACCATTGGGAAATATTTCTGGGGTTTCAGACTATGTAATCACTTTGTCTGTAAAGAATATTCTAGACATAACAAAATCGAACAGCCTATATTTCTGTACTTGGACCGCCATTGTCTTGGTTGTTTTACAATATAAATCTTCACTGTATACTGCGTTCGAGCTTTAGCGAAACATCGAATGTTTGAAACAAACTAATGTAACGAACGTTGCTAGTAAGTGTACTGTCAGTAAGTAAAAAATGCATACACTTCAGTTATGTAGATTGTCGTGTAAACAAAACAACACAATTATACCTCTTAGATGCTGGTCAAACATCTTCTAATTAGTTAAGCACCAAGGCGGCACAATACAATTGAGAAACATATTCGATACCGTAAAGTCCTGCATCTATTTTATTTCAGTTTGAAAGCATAAGATAATATAAACTCATGGTTTTGTATTTCACCTTATCTCGATAGTTGGTTTAACGAAACGGCACACTTGAGTTTGAAACTATAAACTACTAGACAGAATACAATGTTCTGATTCATTGTACTATTTTTTAAT
Organism: Dreissena rostriformis; assembly: GCA_007657795.1. Lineage (NCBI taxonomy): Eukaryota > Metazoa > Mollusca > Bivalvia > Myida > Dreissenidae > Dreissena > Dreissena rostriformis. The sequence goes on from VMBQ01003172.1 coordinate 77,623, forward strand.
GAAGGAATATGTTATTTGTTTGTCATATTTTAATTACGAACATTTGATTCTTGTTTCAACAATACTTATAATTATGTGTTCGTTTTATACAGACTTAATAAAAACAAATTAAAAAAAACAACATCGATTGCTTTATAAGCATTTTTGAACCATACAAACCATAAATCCTAGAGATGCAAACTATATGTTAAAGACCCGTTCATGTCTTTTATATTTTATTTTAACTCAAAAACACACATTTAAACTGGAATTTTCGTGGACGAAGTTGTATTTTGTATCTTTTCTCGACAAAAAAGGCCTCGATTATGTAACAAATGCTTTTCGTCGTGCAGAGCTCAGACAAATGCGACACTAAATGGGTGATAATGTCATTCAGCCTGAACCTATTTGTATTCGGAAATAAGATTTATTAAAGAGCAGTTGGAATTAATTGTGCAACATTGTCTAGAATAATAGCAGCGTCTTTCGATCGAAGGGATTCCTCGGTTGTGTCTAGCGAGAGGCTGGTGCATGCTTATGTTTCAGCTGAAAGTCAATATGTGTGAAACATCGTAAGTACATTTCTAATTTGTTCAACTCATAGAAGAGATTGCGACTAGTAAATACATTTTAGGATCAGTTCGAAGGATGATTACCGAGCCTCATATGTTTCAATTACATTTGTACAGCTTGAGTGTTTTGGTGTGTGTACGGTCATCAAAGCATACATACACCCAAACTAACATATGAGCCGCGTGATGCGAAAATGGATCTTATGACATATTCGGCCAGCACAGCTCAAGCCATCCTGAGCAGTCGCGCAGTATCTTAAGAATTACCCTGTCACGCAAGGTTTCTTGGTCTCGTTAGCGGACAATGGAAGCTCTTGAGAATACTGCGCTACGTCGCGAATGTGCGAGGTGGTCTTGAGCTACACTGGCCGCATCTGGCATAATATAGTAAATAGTTTTCACATATTCGATACTTATAGCTCACATAAACATTTGGTTGTACTCACATATTCACTAATCATATCTCACATGTACGTTTTGCATGTGTCACAAACACGCTATTTATATCTCACAATATAATGTGTATGTCTCACATATACGCTACTTATATCTCAACTGTATAATGCGTAAATCTGACATAATCGATACTTTTATGTCACATTTATCCCTGTTGTCTTAAATATGTAATTTTTAATATCGCATGTTCACTTTTTTTGTCTCTTCTATACTTTATTTATACTTCATATGTACTCTTGCTATGCCGCTAAAATACCTTGCTTATATATCACTCACAAATACATTTCTTATATATCACATGTATATTTTGCATGTCTCTTATACAAGTCATTATATCCCACAGGTACTCGTTCTATTTACAATGTGTATGTCTCTAAAATACGCTACTTACATCTTATATGCACAATGTATTCAGCTCACATATACGTCACTTATATCTCTCAAATAGCATTCATTTAAACGAATCTCAGAAATGCAATTTGCCTATCTCATATATATAACCAATATACGCAAAGTAGATAGCATAGACACACTAAGTACATTTAGCGCATTATCCCTCGAAACAGAGCAGTGGGGCCTTGTATATCGCTCATTACAGACCTCGTCAAACAATGGAGAAGGACAGAATAAATTTATTTCACCCGCCTCCCTTAGTACAAATAATATATCCCGATGAGAAAATCGATCAAATCGATTTCCAGCGCAAGTTAGATTCATTAAGTCATTGGTTGAGTCAATCATTAATGACGCGAGACTGATCGTTTTTGTTAGGGAGCCACCGATAATAGATCGTGTGTTATCACAATTACCGATATTGATTACCAATTAACGCGCTGCTGATGCTTTCCCCAAGATATAACTGTTTTGTGCACATTGGGATATTGAAGTTAATTGAACTACTTAAAAGCTCTAATAAAACATGGTTACAAACACCAGCCGTGTACAGTTTAAAATGCTTTAAAATACGAGAAAATATGTTGTATATGTACTCTCAAATAATGGTATTATTCCACTAAAACAAATTAGGTACATAATGATGTAATAATTGATGCAATTATTAAACTACGTTTGACATTGTGTGGTCATCATGTATTTCCCATTTACCTCATCCAAATGACATTCTCACGAACACNTGCTTTAAAATACGAGAAAATATGTTGTATATGTACTCTCAAATAATTGTATTATTTCACTAAAACACATTAGGTAAAAAATAATGTAATAATTGTTGCAATTATTAAACTACGTTTGACATTGTGTGGTCATCATGTATTTCCCATTTACCTCATCCGAATGACATTCTCACGAACACATGTTTTTTTCTTGTTTTGTACATTTTTCATTCTTCATTATGATCCATGTTTTGTACCTTCTTTATATATGCAAATGACGATGAGCTGGATATGGTTAAGTCAATTAAACTATTCTCTTCTCTTCTGTTCTGTTCTGATATTGCTTTGTATATATACAAACATAGAATAAACAAAGAACAAAGGGAATATTAGCCAATGGTTTGTCTTCAATTAAATGTCAGAACACCACATTCATGATAACCCAACCAAATCGATTTTATTTGGATGGAACAAGATGTGAACAAAACAATGATATATAATGCTCTTCTCTGTGCATAACCAAATATGACCAAATGCTCAATTAACTTTATAGGTATGATTACTTTATGATTAAATCAGTCAATATCAAGTATTAAACAACCATTACTTTCATCGCGATTTGTATTTACCAATATACGTAAACAGTAAATATAACTTGCAGAACGAGATGTATCAGCTAGCGTATGAATATTATATGTGGGCCTCGCTCTGTGAAAAGGTGGTTTAGTGCATGTGCGTAAAGTGTCGTTCCAGATTAGCCTGTGCTGTCCGAACAGGCTAATCAGGGACGACACTTTTCGCTTAAACTAGATTTTTGCTCAGAAGGGACTTTCTTAAAACGATAAATATCATAAAAGCGGAAATTGTCGTGGCGGACTGCACAGGCTCATCTTGGACGACACTTTACGCACACGCATTAAACCCCCTTTTCACAGCGAGGCTCTTACACACTTCACCAGTCAACTGATATTATGCTGAATACAGTCAAGTTAACGTTAATAATCAAAGCGCTGAAGGCACTGATGTTGTTCGCTATTGCATAATCTTAGACCCAACTCAGTTTTCAAAATTACGTTATAGCTTTTTATGTCGCAAGATTGAAATGAACACAGCCCATTCAAATTTATAAAGAGTGTGTCTTAAAGCACAGGTCGAGATATGGGTGCAATGTTATCCTCATATTTATGTTATTGAGATAACATAGACAAAATAACAACAATATGTCTCTTGTTTTCGCAATTGGTTGCTGCACTGGCAACCATCTTTAGAATTTTGGTTGCCTTGCTAAAGAATAACAAGCCTAGAATCATGTACATATTGTGTTATGTGTATCTAATACTTTATTTATCTTCTTTAAATTATTGAGCAACAATTTTGCCGACATGACAGACTTTAAATGCATCATTTCTTGTTGTGAGCCGGAATTGAATAATTTCCGAGGCCTAATTGATCCACAGCCAATTTGTATACTATTTTTAATTGGATTGAGTTGTTTCAAGCTTTGACAAAGCTAGTTGCCCTGCTTTTATAACCAACTTTTGAAATTGAGTTTCCTGGGCTTAAATCTACTGGCCCCAGGCTAACAGGCAACCACTTAACCTGTGAGTTATACCTGATGTAAGATCTGACAGTATATTGAACTCATTCAATTTGCAAGTCTGAAGACATTTAAGGACCTTTTCACGTTTTGGTAAATTGACAAAATTAAACGATTAAAAAATTTGGAGAGTTATGTTGTTTTCGGTATATTTTTTCATACTACGAGGATTGCTTATATAAAGTATAAAATACATCTCTCGGATGGCCGAGTGGTCTAAACGATAGACTTGTATTCCAGGGGTCAGTGGTTCGAGCCCAGATGAGGGTAACTTTTTTTTGTTTCTTTATTTTTTTTTTTTTTTTTTTTTTTTTTTTANACCAATCTGCTATTTGTACAATGGTGTTGATCGCCTTACGGTGTTCTGTTTACTGGAAAAACAAAAACAACGTGTCAGAGGTGTACAATTACTCGTCAAAAGTATTGACTGGTCAAAGAATAATATGACCAGCCATAAATAATCATATATTGATTGAAAAGCGTCTGACTGGGAATCAATTGTTAACGATATCCAATTGTTCTGTAGAAGTATGATCATGTGTGCAGTGGTTGTTAAACATTTTAACAAAAGTTATCCTTAAATCACGGAAACTTTCAAAAAACACATATAGCTCATCGCAACTACTATGTTCAAACATTTACGGTAGTTTTATGATGCTATCATTATTCCAGACAAAAATATAAACATCGAGCTTGATTTCATGCAACAAAACACATGTATGGGTTTCATGGATTGTGCAACACAAAACGAACATACACGAGTCTCCGTGCTTTTTGTAGTATACTTTAATTTCTGCAACTCACGTGTTTTGCAACTTACTTCACTTATTTCAGCCAGCATAATACAATATTTTAATTCATAATGAAAAGGTCTCAGTACAAAAACAAATCATATAAATAATAATATAATCGTTCCAAGACGACAGCAAAATGACTGCAAGCGTTTGGTGATATGTTGTCAACGACATTCAGATGATGGAACAAAAACATAAATCAAATCACATGTTATTGTTTTTCCATTGAAATATATAATAAATAATTTTCACTGCAAAGGCATGATCATCATGGAAAACATTTCCCATCAAGACTATTGCCAAGCAATATGTGTCCCCTACCGGCTCCACCATTGTCAGATTATTTTTGTTTTTTTTTATATATATTTGTTGCCATAGCAACCAGATTTTTTTATGTATGAACAAAATGAAATGACGTGCATAATCTCCATATTGCCATCTGTCCATGTTTCAAGTTTCATGAAAAAATATGAAGCACTTTTAAAGTTATCGCAGGATCCAGAAAAGGGTGACGGACTGACAGACAGAGCGAAAACCATAAGTCCCCTCTGGTGAAACCAGTAGGGGACAATAATCGTTACAAGTACTAAACAGACTAAGAAGTCATAATGGATTAATTGATAAGGTGTCCCCCTTGAAACCTGACGTTCCCAGGTTTGATCTCTTTTAAAAGAGCATTGTTAAAATCTTTCTAGAGACTCAAACTGGTTCTACCCAGGAAATAGACTCAATAACCCAAACATATCAGCCTACAATTGTTGATGCCATCAAGTCAATACAAAACGGTTAACCCTTTCCTGCCTAGAACCACAGTGAAAATGGCTATATGCAAGCAGAATAAAACCAGAACAGCATGAAGTAACTCGCAGTCTGTTCAGGTTTTATGCTGTTTGCTGCTCATCAGTATCTTAGGGCTGGACATAAAGCCTTTACAACTTGAATATGCTCAGAAAGGTCTTTAATTTAGTTTGATTTTCTTAGGGACTACAAACACGCAGAAATGAGTCTTTGAGTGGTAAAGGGTTTAAAGAAAGTTGAGTCTTATAAAAAAACTAGGCTCAATGCATATTCCTAAAGTGTCGTCCCAGATTAGCCCGCACAGTGTGCACAGGCTTATCAGCATCAACACTTTCCTTCTACAGTGGCTTTTATTTAAAAGAGACCTCTTTCAAACAAAAAACTCCATAAAAATAGAAAGTGTAATCCCTGATTAGCCTGTGCGGACTGCACAGGCTAATATGGAATGACACTTTACACACATGCATTAAGCCCAGTTTTTTCTGGTAAAAGGTACAGCCTCTGACCTGCCTGATAAGCCTCTGTACGGCTGACATCACCATGGGTCCACGCCACACGATGGGAGACTTCTCATCCACTAGGAAACCCATTGACATGCTGAAATATATGAGCATCGTTCTGGGTAAACTGGGCTAAATGCTTGCACGTAACGTGTTGTCCCAGATAAGCCTGTGCAGGCTAATCAGGAATGACACTTTCCGCCTAAACTGGATTTTTGCTAAGAAGAGACTTTCTTATAACAAAGAATACCATAAAAGCGAAAATTGTGGTCCCTGATAAGCCTGTGTGGACTACACATGCTTATCTGGGGCAAAAATTCATACACATGCATTGAGCCCAGGAAACCCATAGACATGCTTCAATATATGAGAATATGCTACACAAATAAAGTTAACTTAACTTAGCTCACATTTTTAAGTAAACCAGAATCTGTCACAGAGAGCATATCCCAGGCCATGGGTGCACTGTTGTCAAAACTGTACTGTAACAGTGAAGGAGTCCCGAATTGAAGCTTGTATAAGCAATTTTAAACAAAGGGCAATGAATCATAGAACAAGACCTGTCTTCATAGGATGACATATGCCCCCAAAAAATGCTTTAACCATATTTATTTTTTTTTCATATTTTTTCCACCTTTTTTGAAACTTAACGCAAAAGTAAACCTAAACGCAAAGTGTGACGGAAAGACAGACAGACGGACAGTGCGATCACTAGATGCTCACCTTCCGGGGCATAAAAATAGCGTGAAAGCGCAATATTTACAAAATGCTGAAGCACATGGAGAAAATAAGGTTGAAAAAGTGTGATGCAAAATGTTGTGGGCAGTGCGACTGACTGAAGGAATGGATCGAATGACGGCAAAAATTTCTATATCCCTTTTTGCCTGGGATAATAAAGACCATAGGTCCATAATTCAAAGTACAGTACACAAATCATAACAGATAATTGTAGTTGCATTCTATCAATCTAGCGTATTTTTACATACAACGTCATATACACATATGTATATAAATGAAAGTATAATTCCTTGGAGGGAATAAATGATCTGAATTTTAGTTAAACCCAGTGACATGCTGTAATGAATGGTACACCAATCAGGGAATAGCAGAACAAAAACTTAAACGATTTTCATTTAAAGCTTGATATTTTGGAAACATGTGGTACAATGATTAAATCTTATAACACATTATTAACAGTTTAATCATATTACCATTTTATTCCGTAGTTTGTCAATGGCACCATCTCATTCCCTACAACAAATTCAATCAAATTTTCATTTTTTGTGATGGAAGAAATGTCAACAGAGCATAACCCTGTGCATGCTGGGAAATTTGTCGTCTCTTAAATGTCGTCTGCTGAATTTCTAAAATCATCTTTTTCTTCACTTTGTTTCAAAGAATACTATCAGAATAGCAAACAGTTTGGATACTGATGAGACGCCACGTTCTATGGCGTCTCATCTGGATCCAAACTGTTTGCAAAGGCCTTCAAAATTCGTTTCCAGCACTGAAAGAGAAAAACAAACATTTTCTCAACTTCAAGCATATACTACCAATTTATTTAAAAAAATTAAATACATGGGAAAGTTAGAGTTTTTTACACTGACAACTTTCAATTCTGAACAACTGACAGTGTAATTTAAAGTTTACAAGTTCCTTCAGCGTCTGAGGCTGCATTATATGAGGACATGGAGTGTGTCCCAGCACTTCTTTTTACATACATAGACCTTCAAAAGTTGCAACAAATTTTAAATTATAGATGCAATTTCCAGCTTTTTAGTGTTTTTGTTACGAAAGATATTCAATTTTGGTGCGGTTTTATGCTGTGGGGCAAACTGGAATACCCAGAGGAAACATCAGCTTTCTAGTATGGTCACCACCAACCAAACATGTTTATAGCCCCTCGAAAGCCAATCTTATGTTTCTTCTTTTCAACAACTTTTCACAGTATGTAGTGTAAAAAGTAAAACTAAAACAAGAGGGCCAAGATTGCCCTAGTTCGCTCACCTTTTTTGCAAGGCCTTGTTCATTGCTTACTTTACGCACATGCATTAAACCCCCTTTTCACAGAGCGAGGCTCATTTAATTGTTTAATGCTCTGAGAAAGTTTCAGGATGAGTAGGTACAAATGGTTTTACTAATGCCACATGAAGAAAATTGGCCCGCATAATGGCATCCATGTTTTTCATTGAAAGGATCCATATCTCACAAACTTTTAATTTTCTGACCAAGTTACATAATAAGCAATGTGGGATAATCCCTGTTGAGAAACTTCCTATAGCCAACAAACTGTTCCTCCCTGGTCATGATGCAAAACCATTTCCACCTGGGTATCTAAGATATGCAACAATTTAAGATGAAAGAACTTTTCACTTAAACCAGATTCAAAACTAAGTGGAGATAATGCAACCTTAATTTCATTGCTTGCCCGAGGTTTATTGATACAATGCATTACAAAAATGCAGTAAGCATTACATTGGGTAAAATTTAAATAAATTACAAGAGAGACAAATGCTATTACACTTATTTAGAAAAAGTACATGCATTAGTCGTTTCCCTTGTTTGCACAATACACTTCATGGTATATTTAACATGTTTTGTTCTATGATTTGACCTAGTGACCTAGTTTCTGACCCCAGATGACCCAAATACAATCCCAATCCAGATTTCATCATTATAAACATTCTGACCAAATTTCTTAAAGCTTGAATGAAAACTGTGACCTCTATTGTCCACACAAGGTTTTTCTATTATTTGACCTAGTGACCTTGTTTTTCACCCCAGATGACCCAAATACAATCCCAACCCAGATTTCATCAAAATAAACATTCTGACCAAATTTCATTAAGATTGGATGAAAACTGTGACCTCTACTGTCTACACAAACAAATTGTTGATGCATGCACGCACGTCGGACGCCGGACATCCAACGATCACATAAGCTCACCTTGTTACTTCGTGACAGGTGAGCTAAAAGGTGTTCTTAAAATTGGATATAGAACACAGAAAATATGTAAAATATTGCTGAACTTGTCAGTATTGTCGTACGATCATGTGAACAGACTGAAAAACCTTTTTATCTGGATTACCTTGAACTCTCATTTATGAGCAAGAACTATGGGCATTTACGAGTACTCACTATCATTCAGTGGGTGCCTATACATGTAAATACTCACTATTACAACAAGAACAAGTTTACCGTCTACAAGTGCTCACTATCATTAAGTAGAGGTTCTCCCTTCATATTCATCATCATGGGTATAGATGGGCCGAACACATCTGCATCTAGTAGACCTACCTGCTTTGACTGTAACATGAAACAAATACAAGCTTCCACAAATTTTCAATAATATTTGGCAATATTATCTTTTGTTGCTTGTTGAATCACTTGTTTTACCGTTAACCTTTTAATACAAAAGAGAATGAGTTTTGCTTGTGACTTTAAAACGAGTATATGGTGGTCTTTTTGAATGACCATACATGTCCTCCTTTAACAACAAGAGCTGTCTTTCAGGAAATTTAGGTAAGACTTTGCGGGAATCGACACTCTAGCTGACATGCAGACATAGCATTGAGTTGCTTTTGGGGTGAGTTGGGTCAAGTTCAAGGTCACTGTTGCAGATGTTTGAGTGAAGTACTTACAGGTCCATTGCAAGAGCCAAATTCACTGTAAAATAAAAGCAATCTCTATAAGTCATTTAAAAATAGAAATTAAAATGACAATATTTTTTTTTACAGACTAACAGGCAAGGATTCTGCCAAAATTAAGCATTACATTGTTGCTTTAAAAATGAGTTTTTGTTTTAAGTGCTTGTGCCCCCCCCCCCAGCAGGCAAGTGGAATTATACATTGAAATAAATCCAAAGCAACTGCATGGTTTTCTAACTGTTATGTTAGCCCAACAGTAAGGCTGATAGAAACGTCTTATATGCCAGTCACTACAGAAGAATAGTTTTAGCAAACATAACAAGTTACCGGCAGTGGTTGATTTCCCAACACCTCCCTTTCCTGATGCCACAACTATCACAGTTTTAACTCCATCTATGGGAGCCTTGCGGGGCAGGCCCCTAGCCATCACCTTTCTCTGGTGTTCTGTTAGGTCTACCCCTTTTATACCCTGTATCATATGAGTATATTGACTCATTACATAATTATAACTGATCATCATCACTTCAAATATCATAAAAAGCATTACTGGCCTAACGGTCAAGTGATCTCTATAATTACTTACATGACATGAGTGCACTATTTACTTGTGTCATACAAGTGTAACCAGGGTCAAGTTATGAAATAATATTTCAAAATATTTTATGATGCACATTAGTTTATATCTCATGTATGTTGGTAAATATGCAAGTTGTATTTAATTATATTGATGTGCTTATACCAGAGACCCTTAGATAATTATCAAAGAGGATTCAGGGACACATATAGAGAAATAGTTCCACCAGGTTAAGAGGTAGACGGTTACAACATGTGTGAGATAGTAGGGGGTAAAGGTTGTGTAAGATGATGTGAGTGACAGTTGGATATGTAGAATATATGAATATGGCCAATGACTGAAAGATACTTATTGAGATAGTTAGATTTTATTGGAAGAAAGGAACTAGGGGTGTGTCTGAATGCTGTGAGAAGGGAGTAAGGGATAGAGATGTTGGTCAGTGAGGGTGAAAGAAAGGTTAAGATTAGGATGTATAAAGCGAGTTACAATATTAGAAATTAAGTAATGTGGACACTGTTTGTTGATTAGAATAGAAATAAAATATAGAAATGGAAGTTGGAATTGATTACTATATATTCACCCACTACAACAATAAGTAAATGCCGTCCGGTGACATAATGGTGGAGAATACTGGTATCGTTTTGACGGTGAAATGGGTAGAATTTTGGAGTATTAATTAATCAAAACTGGATTATTGGTACAATTGAAAAACTGAGATTTCAAAATGCCTCGAGGAAATATGAGTGATAATGTTCAAAAATTTGAAATGGGCGAAAGTGCCAAATTTTACATACAAAAACTAGAAGCGTTAGCAAAATTAAATAAGTGCAATGACGAACAAAAGTGTGTACAGTTGTGCATGTCCATGCCTAAAGAAGCTGAAAATTGGTACTTGAACTTATCTGACGAGACCAAAAATGATTATGAACAAATTAAACAGGCATTTTTAACAAGATTTGACACAAAAGCCAACAGGACGAAAACGTATGAGAAGTTTGTTGGATTGACACAAGGGTGTCAAAATGTTGAACAGTAAAATAGAAGAAGTGCAAACGTGTGGGTGCATATTAGGGAAGACAGACAATGAAATCATGGACCAGTCGGTTCATGGTCTGAGCAACCAAATCAAGAGCCATGTGTTGATGAAGGAGCCAAAATCAATGGATGAGCTTATTAACATTGCGAAGATGGCGGAGAGTGCGCATTCTGGAGATCAACGAGAGACAAGCCAGGAACACCAAATCAAGACTCAAAATAAACTTAGTTATAGTGGCAGACAATATAACGGAAATAATTCTAGAAGGAATTTTGATTACCGGAATGATAGAGAGTCATGCAGAATTTGTGGTAAGTACAATCATGTTACCTCTCATTGTTATTATAAGAATGCAAGAAATTCAAGAGACACAAACAAGGGTAGATTTGGCCGAGGGTCGTTTGGTAGAGGCTCATATGGTCGAGGCAAGAGGCATTCTGAGTATAATAGATAGGGGTACGGGCCTGTCCTGCAAAAACAGGGGGATGGGCAAAACATGGATAAAGATAAAAATTCTAAAAATGGGAAAACTCAATCAATTGGGAAAGGAAAATAATTTGGTGGATATTAGGCTTGGGAAGTTTTCTACAGCTGCAATGATAGACAGTGGGGCATCTATGTCATGCATTACATATGACCTATTTAAGAAAAGTGGGTTATGTAAGGAATTTGATTTAGAAGCATCAAGTATACCTTTTGCACAGACTGTTGATGGAACAAAAATGAAAATTATGGGCAAGGTTGTACTTCCTATGGATATTTGCAGGTTAACCTTGACACAAGAATTTCAAGTGTTCAAGAAATTAAATACTCCTATCATTTTAGGGAATGACTTCTTAACGGAGCAAAAGGCATCAATAGACTTTGGAAATGGTATTCTTGAGATACAGAATGGTCTTGTTGCTACACAGATGTTTTCTTCCCCTCGCAAGTCTAGTCTGGCTCGATTAGTAAACAGAATAAGTATTCCACCGCAATCTGTTACCGTAGTCAAGGTAAAAGTTAAAGGGCAAAATAATGGTGGCTTGTCGATGATTGAACCAATTAGAACTCTTCCCAACAAAAGTCATGTTATAGGAGCTAGGGCAGTCGTTAGGGTAGACAATAGTTGCATGCAGATCATGAATCCAACAGATGAGTTGGTTCATTTAAATAGAAATGAGCCCGTAGCTAGGGTAAAAAGTATACCTCCTGACCATATTATGAGAGAAGTGGATGAAAAGTGGAATAGCAGTAAGACAGAAGAGTGTAGTAAATCTGATGAGGAATACATTGAAATTGCTAGGTCTATAGGTATGGACGTGACAAAGGCAAATTTAAGTGAGGATCAAAAGGTCAAATTAATGGTGTTTTTGGGTAAGAACCGAGATGTTTTTGCCACTGACACATCAGAACTTGGGCACACTACAATGTTTCCCCACAGAATTGACACGGGTGATGCACAACCTGTCCGTAGACGTCCATATAGGTATACACCTGAGCAAAGACTTAAAATTGAGCAAATGACAGACGAGTATAAAAAACATGGGATCATTAGTAAGTCCACTACCTTATGGCAAAGTCCAGTTGTCCTTGTTAAGAAAAAGCAAGTTGATGATTACAGATTTGCTGTTGACTTTAGGGGAGTGAATAAGGTCACACGTCCTTTAAGCTTTCCAATTACCCACTTTCAGGATGTTGTTGATTCATTAGGTCAGTCAAAACCTAGTTTGTTCTCTGTGCTCGACATGGCACAAGGTTTTTTCCAAATAGGCATGGACCCAGAGACCAAAAACAGAACTGGATTTGTTACGCACCATAGTGTGTACGAATTCAATCGTTTGCCATTTGGATTGATGAACAGTAGTTCTTCTTTTAGCATGGTGATAAATGAGGTCTTACGGGGTATAAACTACAAGTATGCACTTGTTTATGTCGACGACTGTTTGATTAACAGTCATGACTTTAACGAGCACTTACGACACCTGTCCGAGGTTTTCAACAGATTTCGTCAAGCAAATTTGCGTCTGAAACCCAGCAAATGTACCTTTGCAGCAAAAGAAGTAAAATTCTTAGGGCACATTTTCAATGAGCAAGGGTTTAGTGTTGATCCTGAGAAGGTATCGGCAGTCACAAATTATCCTCGTCCCAAGAATCAAACTCAAGTAAGGTCTTATTTAGGTTTGGCAAATTACTATCCAAAGTTCATCAGAAATTTTGCGCATGTAGCTAAGCCTTTGAACGATCTGTTACGCAAGGATGTTGTGTTTGAGTGGACAGAATCGTGTGAGAAAGCTTTTGAAACGCTAAATCAAACCTTGACTGAAGCACCGATATTAGTGTTCCCAGATTTTGAGAAAGAATTCATCCTGTACACGGATGCTAGTCAACAAGCAATTTCGTATATTCTGGGTCAGAAGGATGAGCAAGGTAGAGAGAGAGTGATAGCGTATGGAGCGCGTGCTTTGAGACCGGCAGAGAGACTCTGGGGAATTAGTGACCTAGAAGGGCTAGCTCTGGTAGAAGGGATTAGACACTATCATGTGTACGTAAGTAGCAGAAAGTTTACAGTAGTTACGGACCATGTAGCATTGAGTACGCTAAAACAAAACAAAATGAATGGTAGATTAGGTAGATGGGCAGTGTTTCTACAGGGTTATCAGAATGAGGTAGTATACAAGGCAGGTAAGCTGCATTCCAATGCAGATTCATTGTCAAGTAGAGAGTACGAATCCGAACCCTCAGTTGAGACTGATATGGATGATTTACCCATTGACCCCCAAATATGTTCAGTTATGTCAGAACCATCGATTGTGATGGGATACACTTTAGAGTACACAGAAAATGAGACACCTGTAGTTAACTCGTTATCAGGTAGGGGTGAAAATGATAAGTTGTCTGAGATGATATGTGCTATGGAAGCCTATGAACAATTAGACCCTGCTAAGCATATAAATGATATATGTAGTTTGACTCCTGAAAAGTTAAGAGAAGCACAAATGTCTGATAAGGAATTGGCTCCAATGTTTGAGTATAAGGAACAGGGAATCTTACCGGAGGACAGAAATTGGGCAAATACAATCATGCATGAGGCACAGTATTATGAGGTTGATGACGGTATTTTGTATCATTTGTATCAGCCTAGATCAAAAGGTCACAGATGGACTGACGTTAAGAAGCAGTTAGCAGTTCCCTTTAAATTTAAGGATGCTGTCCTGAAATCATATCATGATGCATTGAGTGGTGGTCACTATGGTATTGAAAAGACCTATGACGCTATAAGAATTAAGTTCTTTTGGCCATCAATGTACAAAGATGTTAAGATTTATTGTCAGTCTTGTGAGCCATGTCAAGAAACAAAAAGGTACGTTCATCATAAAAAGGCATTACTTCAGCCTTTACCAATAGGGGACATTCTTTCCAGAATTCATGTCGACATATTGGGCCCGTTACCTCGTACAGATGATGGTTATCGTTATGTGTTGTTGGTAGAAGACTCATTTTCAAAATGGTGTGAAGCTTTACCATTAGTTACGATGGAAGCAAGAGAGGTAGCATGGAAGTTGTACGATGAGATAATATGTAGGTACGGTTGTCCTGTATCCATATTGACTGATAGGGGTGCCAACTTTATGTCAAACTTGATGAAGGAGTTGTGCAACATCTTCAAAATCAGTAAGATCAGTACAAGCAGTTACCATCCTGCTACAAATGCTGCAGCCGAGCGGATGAACAGTGTCATTTTGCAAAAGTTAAGAATCTTCTGTAACAACAAGCAAACCAATTGGGCTCAGTTGTTACCCAGTATCATGCTAAGCTATCGTCTCAGCCCAAATGATTCTACTGGTTACTCTCCTTACTATGTCATGTTTGGCCGTGAGTGTCGGATGCCACTTGAAACCGCATTGATTCCAACAGCTACGGCTGGTACAAGTCAAGAAGAGCATTTAAGGCGTATCATAGAGAATCAAAC
Organism: Dreissena rostriformis; assembly: GCA_007657795.1. NCBI lineage: Eukaryota > Metazoa > Mollusca > Bivalvia > Myida > Dreissenidae > Dreissena > Dreissena rostriformis. The sequence continues at coordinate 92,641 of VMBQ01003172.1, forward strand.
AGTATGTAGGGAGTTGGTTAAAGAAAATATTGCAAAAGCCCAAGAAAAATACAAAAAAAACTTTGACAAGAATTCCAAAACACCCAATTATCAAGTTCATGACAATCTTTGGTTATTCAATCCTAGAACTGAACCAGGGTTATCTCCCAAACTCACCAAAAGATGGATTGGTCCATTTTACGTGTCAGAGAGGTTAGGTCAGGTCAACTACAGGCTCCGAGATTTAAAAACTCACAAGGCCATTAAGAATGTAGTACATGCAAACAGGTTAAAGCGATACTATAATCCCAATCTGAGACCTACAAACGTTCCCGCAGAATTAGTTAATAGACATGTTGTTGAGTTGCAGTTTGAGAGAAATGATGTGGAATGTGAACAAGATGAAGTTCCAAGTAGCTCAGATGGCGGAAACAGTGTAGAACCTGTAGAGCATAGTGTAGATATTGAAGGGTTGGAGTAAGAGAAAATAGTAGAGGCGGCGCATTATAGAGGGCGCATAGTTTACAGGTCAAGGTACAGAGATGAGAATGGAAAAAGTAAGACAATATGGATAGGTGGAGATGATTTACCCGAAAATGTGAGAAAGGATTTTCACATAAAGTACACCTTCAAAGGTAGGGTCCGTAAGCGACCACAGGTATAGCCAAACAGATAAGATGGCTGGATATAAAGTTGTAAATAGTCAGTTGTTTTCGTTTTATGTGTTATTGAAGGGTGTGATAGAAGTAGTGGAATAGTAGTAGGCAACACATATAGTATAACACATATAGTATAAATCTTCACGCTGAGATTGGTGACAAACAGAAACATAGTTGCCTTCCACTGCAATAAGGTATGGTAGGGTGTTAAATGGTCAAGTTGGGACGTAATCATTGAAATGTATCTGTATCATAAATTCTAAATTAAAGTCTGCAGCAGCTTTTGATTCATTATAGGGGGTGGGAAAAGATACAAACATTTACAACTACTTATATTCCACCTTATTATTTTCAACTTTATTTCTATGTTATGAGCATTTATGTGGGATTCGAGTAATAATAGCATATCTACATAAAGTTGAAGGATGAAGTTNGTTACAACATGTGTGAGATAGTAGGGGGTAAAGGTTGTGTAAGATGATGTGAGTGACAGTTGGATATGTAGAATAAATAAATATGGCCAATGACTGAAAGAAACTTATTGAGATAGTTAGATTTGATTGGAAGAAAGGAACAAGGGGTGTGTCTGAATGCTGTGAGAAGGGAGTTAGGGATAGAGATGTTGGTCAGTGAGGGTGATAGAAAGGTTAAGATTATGATGTATACAGCGAGTAACAATATTAGAAATTAAGTAATGTGGACACTGTTTGTTGATTAAAATAGAAATAAAATATAGAAATGGAAGTTGGAATTGATTACTATATATTCACCCACTACAACAATAAGTAAATGCCGTCCGGTGACACAAGTCTCGAAGTCATTACGGTGTTTACTTTACCATATTCACCCATTAGTATTCTAATATTTTCCTCATACGTATTTTTCAAGGTCTAACAGCATCAACTTATGTAGTGTAAAACTCACACTTTAAAACTACAAAAGGTCGGTCAACACATGTTTTTTGTTAGGTTTGAATATATTGTCCCACATTTGGTCATTATGTCTACATCTACATCTACATCGTACGTTGCTGCCGTCAAGCTTGACAATTATGCGACGGGTGGTGAAAAGATAAAGTAAAGAGCGAAAAAATAGTAGAGTGTGAAGAGTTTGATAGTCAAAGTCAGAAGGACAGTAAAGATACGTCACAAGCTACATTTCATCCCTCTCCCTCATGCCTCTTCACTACGGTGGCCGCCAAGAGGATTGAACCTCAACCGGCACAGCCATGAGGGGTAATTGGGGGTTACTTTGTTTTTTTTTGTGTGCAGGCAACTTGATAAGAAACTTAATGCTTCTAGCCCCTGCTTGAAGGATACCAGGTCAGGAGATACCAATGACAGAAACATCTATTATCTGATCTATTTATGGTCAGAAGTTGTGCACGACCAAATATTTTAAAGAAATGTTACATTTTGTCAGACATGTTTGACATGTAAACTGATCATAGGAGTCCACTACACCGAATAAAAAATAAATACAGTATCCGAAATAAATAATAATTTGAAGTATAAACACATGAAGTAAACAATACGGTTTCACTTACCAACGGATTGTCATGACTAGACATCCGATGTGTTTGGAAGAACAGACGTTTATGACATAAGATCCGCTTTGTAGCATTCATGATTTATGTTCTAACTCATAATATGCCAGACGGTGTATTTTCAATGTTAATGAGAATTATTTATCGAGGATGTTCCCGTGTAATCAACGGTTACAGGTTACCTCTCACTCTCAGAAGAAGCATTCACATTCAAGCACATCTATTAATAAAAGGTTGCTTTCAGGTGAATTTACCTTTATTGTCAGTATTTTTTTACACGATTCTACTATTGCATGTTATTTTATTACCATCCATAGGTACATAAAGTTCTGGAGCTGCATGCCACGCTGTGTTTAGTTGCTTTTGCTGTCTCTGTTTTGCTTATGTATTATTTAGTATTTTATTCTGATTGTCTGTGCTTGCTTCTACTTTGTGTTAAGTGGCTTTTGATGTCTTTGTTTTGCTTATGTAGTATGTATTATTTTATTCTGATTGTCTGTGCTTGCTTCTAGTTTGCTTCTAGTTTGTTTCATGCTTTATTTTGTGCTTGCTTCTAATTTGTGTTTAGTGGCTTTTGTTGTCTTTGTTTTGCTTATGCAGTATGTATTATTTTATTCTGATTGCCTGTGCTTGCGTCTAGTTTGCTTCTAGTTTGTTTCATGCTTTATTTTGTTTCATGCTTTATTTTTTTTTTATTGTGAGAAAGCTGCTGATTAGTTTATTTCGAATCTGATTTGGGGTGATATTCGTTCTTAGCACTTTTTTATCCGTCGCACTTTTGTGTATCTTTTTGAATTCAGTTTCTTATTCTGTCGTCTTATTACAGTTTTAGTCCTACTAGCAGGTCAAGATCAGCAGCTTCCTACACAGTTTTTAATTGCCTCAGATTTTATTTATGCTTTAATATTGTCAAACTTATTTCAGTGTTGCATGTAATTTATTGTCTTAATCTGTGCTTTCACCCTTAAAAACATGTATTTGATCTTTCTTTTAGCTGTTTTACGCATGTTTTATTGCTTACACTTGTTGTTTAGTCGGTTAAAAAGCTTTGCAGCTTATGTTACTTGTTATATGTCTTGCCGACTCAAAATAAAATTTATTTATTATTTATTTATATCCATTATGTTCTTCCCGAAATATGTTGTCAACAACTACTTATCAATGTGTTCTCAAAAAAGGTTACACACTATTATGTCACTATTTTTGTCAGAATTTAAAAGACTGCTGTATATCTATGGTGTGTACAGACTGAATAAATTTGTGTTCATCTATGATTATTTTTTTATCAGAAAATACTCTTAGTATTTAGTATAGCCCCTCTCCACCACAGGGTATGTGGTCCTTTTTTGAATAATATTCAAGCAGTTTTACTTGAGTGCACCCACTTAACCCAAACTTAAACCTTACTATTATGCACTATATATGTAGGTTAAAGTTTTATGGTAAGCTAGTTTCTCAGGAACTGCTTGAGGGATTTCATTTAAACTACAGACATTTCTTCCCTATATTAAAAGGACCTATTAAGCTAAGTTTGGTTTGAAATTTGTCATAATATATCTTCAAAATTGTACTTATAAACTTTGCGGACACTAGACAGGTTAATCAAATTTAAATATTTTCATCACAGTCAAACTTCATATGTAGATACCTTGTACCAAGACACCCCTGCCCCTTGGGATTGCCTATGGGGTAGGTGGGGTCAAGGTCACTGGAACTTATAATATAAAATGGATTCAAATTCATATCTTGATAACAAATTACTTCATACATTTATACCTGGTATACAGACCTAAGCTTTTGATTTGGGCAAGTGTGGTTAAGGTCAAGGTCATTGTTTTTGCTTAGTTACTCAAACAGGAATTGAGCAATTGTCTTGCAACTATATACAAAGATGTGTTACATCGAAACTTAATTTGAGATTGCAAATCACTGTTATTTGCAAAACATTTTGGGTCACCTAAGTTGGTACCTCAATAGGGGATAAAACTTTTTCTATTTACTAGTATCAGTAAATTACAAGTGTCAGTAATTTGCTTGTGGTTAACAATATTGAGCTATATTTCATATGAGAAATATTGTCTCTCAATAATAAATGAAAAATATATAATTTTGCAACAAGTTTAACCCTATTTAAAATTTAACACTAAATTTGATATACATTATTAAATGTCTCATTATAGCCCCATAATGGAATCAGCTTCAACAAAAAGTGTTGAGACTGGATGTGAGACAACCTCTGAGCTAGCGATACAAATATCCGAATCCAGCAACAATCAGCGCAGTGAAATGGGAAACTCAGAAAAGGAAACAATATCTACAGCTACAACACAGAAGGAAAAACAGCCACCAGTAAGAATTATTGCTATTCTGGAATTTTAGCTCATCTGAGCTAGAAGTGCTCGAGTAAGCTCATGTGATCACTCAATGTCCAGTGTTGTGCAGTGTCCGGTATGTGGTTTGTGGTGTGCATCATCAACCTTTAGCTCGTTACCAGTCTAGGTCACATTTTTTATTCAATCTTGATGACACTTGGCCAGAGTGTATATCTAGAAAATATCTAGGCTGATTTTGAAACCAGGGATATGTTTCCAAAAACAAGGTCACCAGGTGAAATCTTTAAAAAAGATTGTTACCACTCGAGATGCCACATATATGATTCAATATTCATGAAACTTGGTCAGAATGTTTATCTTGGCATTTCAAAGCTGAGTTTGAATCCAGATCACGTGCGTCCAAAAACTAGGTCACCAGGTCAAATCTTACAATCTTTATGACTCAGTTTGAATGAAACTTTGTCAGAATGTTTATCTTGACAATATGAAGGCCATGTCTGAATCTGTGTCAAGTGTGGTCAAAAATAAGATCCCCTGGTCAAGTCTTCAACAATAATTATTGGTCTCCGTGAACTCCTTTGAACGTTTAAGAACCATCATGACCCCCTTGTTTGAAGATGTTAGTGAGGAATTCTCTAATACTGTCTCATAACCCAGTTCGACAATTTTCAGTGTTAAAAAAGAAAACGAAAAATTGTTTTATTCAATTTATATATGTCAACAGGACTGAAAGCTAAATTATTTTTTATTAAATAAAAGGGAAAGACTTGAAGGGAAAAAGAAGTTTGCTGGCTGTCTTTTAAACATTTCAAAACTTTAATTATTTGTGGAATCATCATTTGAACTCCCATATTAAACTCATTGTTTAGGAAATTATAAAATATTTTCATTTGAATCCCCCAGTATCTTTCTAGCCATAGGTTTTTCCCTGTTATAGTTCAAAAGATAGAATCCATAAATACACTTGTATACACTCCGCCTGTTAATCATTTTCCGTTTATTATCTTTTCATTAAATCAAAGCTATTTATTTAAGCTCGATTGCATTGAAAGTCTGGGGCTTATTTAAATGCTTTCAAGTTAGTTTCCTGGATAGAAACAGTACTTGGTGTTTATTGGGGAGATCTAAAACAATCCCTCACAGTGGGGATTGAATCTGTGACCTACAAGTCACAAGGCAGACACTATACCCACTATGCCATGGCGACCTTAGAACCTTTTCATTAAACATTCCCAAAACATGAAATTTGATGAATTGATACTGTTTTGTTTTGCTTCAACTCTGTGAAAACCGGGCTTGATGCATGTGCTTTAGGTGTTGTTCCAGATTAGCATGTGCAGTCTTCAGAGACTTATCAGGGACGAGTTTTTTCCGGCCAAACTGGATTTGTGTTTCGAAGGGACCACCGTTAAATGAAAAATTCCATAAAAGCGGTAAGTGTTGTCCCTGATTAGTCTGTGCGGACGGCATAAAGCCCCGTTTTCCCAGAACATGGCTCATATTCACAAAATGTTGTAGAGATCTGAAAGAAAGAGACAGCATCATGCAGAACTTTTGCTTATAAAGCGTGAAAACAGGAAAAAGAAGAAAGTGGAAATAAGGAAAAGAAAAAGAGAAAATGCAGGCACACAATCTGATGGTAAGTTTTTGTATAGATGGTTTTAATTGTATCATTGAGTCTGGCTCTGGGAAAACTGGGCTTAATGCATATGCGTTAAGTGTTTGTCCCAGATTAGCAATCCACAGGCTTATCAGGGACTTCACTTTCTGAATTTATGGTATTTTTCATTAAAAGGAAGTCTATTCTTAGGGAATATCTAGTTTAGGCGGAACGTGTCTGGGATGACACTTTACGCACATGCATAAAACCCCGTTTTCCCAGAGCAAGGCTCTATTAATTTTCCTTCACATGTTTAGGATTTGTCCACTTTGTCCAATTTATTATGGTAATATCAATACGTCATCGCTTTTGTTCAAATAGAAGATTCAAACTGTTTGAACTCAACTTAGTAATTTTGTTGTATATTAATTAAAGCGTTAAACATGTTTCAAATGCAAAAAGTGATTTCTCAGAGAGGCAGCTTGCTGCTTGGTAAGACACTTTGATAAATACCAGTATATCTAATCTATTATACAATTTATAAAATAAAGACATATCTTTTTACATCAGATGTAAATTCAAGAGCTGGAACAAGATCTCGTGAAGAAATGCGCCGTCGCTGTGAGGAAGGCATGAAGACGGGCCAGATCATCTGTATTGATTGCAGTCTAGAACATCTGATAAGTAACAAGGTAGTTCATTGACTGTAATCTAGAACATCTGATGAGTAACAAGGGAGTTCATTCATCTGTATTGACTGTAGTCTAGAACATCTGATGAGTGACAAGGTAGTTCATTCATCTGTTTTGACTGTAGTCTAGAACATTTGATGAGTGACAAGGTAGTTCATTCATCTGTATGGACTGCAGCCTAGGACATCTGATGAGTGACAAGGTAGTCCAGAACATCTGATGAGTGACAAGGTAGTTCATTCATCTGTATTGACTGTAGTCTAGAACATTTGATGAGTGACAAGGTAGTTCATTCATCTGTATTGACTGTAGCCTAGAACATCTGATGAGTGGCAAGGTAGTCAAGAACATCTGATGAGTAACAAGGTAGTTCATTCATCTGTATTGACTGTAGCCTAGAGCATCTGATGAGTTACAAGGTAGTCTAGAACATCTGATGAGTGACAAGGTAGTTCATTGATCTGTATTGACTGTAGCCTAGAACATCTGATAAGAGACGAGGTAGTTCATTCATCTGTATTGACTGTAGTCTAGAACAACTGATGAGTGACAAGGTTGTTCATTCATCTGTATTGACTGTAGCCTAGAACATCTGATGAGTGACAAGGTAGTTCATTTATCTGTATTGACTGTAGTCTAGAACATCTGATGAGTGACAAGGTTGTTCATTCATCTGTAATGCCTGTAGCCTAGAACATCTGATGAGTGACAAGGTAGTTCATTCATATGTATTGATAGTAGTCTAGAACATCTGATGAGTGACAAGGTAGTTCATTGATTGTAGTCTAGAACATCTGATGAGTAACAAGGTAGTTCATTTATTGTAGTTTAGAACATCTGATGAGTAACAAAGTAGTTCATTGACTGCAGTCTAGAACATCTGATGAGTAACAAGGAAGTTCATTTATCTGTATTGACTGTAGTCTAAAACATCTGATGAGTAACAAGTTAGTTCATTGACTGTAGTCTAGGACATCCGATGAGTTACAAGGTAGTTCATTCATCTGTATTGACTGTAGTCTAGAACATCTGATGAGTAACAAGGTAGTTCATTCATCTGTATAGATTGTAGTCTAGAACATCTGATGAGTAACAAGGTAGTTCATTCATCTGTATTGATTGGAGTCGAAAGCATCTGATGAGTAACAAGGTAGTTCATTCATCTGTATTGACTGTTGTCTAGAACATCTGATGAGTAATAAGGTAGTTCATTGATTGTAGTCTATATCATCTAATGAGTAACAAGGTAGTTCATTCATCAGTATTGATTGAAGTCGAGAACATCTGATGAGTAACAAGGTAGTTGTTTTATCTGTATTAACTGTTGTCTAGAACATCTGATGAGTCACAAGGCAGTTCATGCATCTGTATTGATTGTAGTCTAGAGCATCTGATGAGTAACAAGGTAGTTCATTCATCTGTATTGACTGTAGTCTAGAACATCTGATGAGTAACAAGGTAGTTCATTCATCTGTATTGACTGTAGCCTAGAACATCTCATGAGTAACAAGTAGTTAATTCATTTGTATTGATTGTAGTCTAGAACATCTGATCAGTAACAAGGTCGTTTATTCATTTTAATTTTAGCTCAATTGCAATGAAAGCCTTATGCCTATTGAATCACTCTTGAGTCTGTGTCCTTGGTAGAACCAGTAGTTGGTGTCTGTAGGGGAGATCTTAAGAACGCTCCCACAGGAACCCGTTACCTCCCGGTCGCTAGGCGGACACCATACCCACTATGCCATGGCCACCTTTAGTGACAAGGTAGAGACATGAATTGCGTTGGACACAGGCCTTAGAGTAAATATATAACAAGTAAATCTATTTTAAAAAAATCAATTTGCTATTCAAAAAAAAACAACAAAAAAACAATACGACATGTATAAATTATTGAAAATCTGAACATCCAGATCATAGTTTCCCAGCATTTGCAGGCTTATGTCAATGTTCAACTTCTGCCATGGTATATTGGGCCGTCAGCAAATAATATGATACTACGTAGACCTTTATCAGGTTGATAATGTTAAAGGGACTGTGAACCACGAATGACGAAAAAAGAAAAGTTCTAAAATGACTATGGAGAAAGAAGGGCTTTTATTAATTTTAGGATCGTCTGCCAATGGGAATGACCAATACTTTAGCAAAAGAACAATTCTTAAGATCTCATAAAATGAGAAAATGACATTATCATTCATTGAGGACGAAACGGAAAGAAGATTAATACACCAGCAGATCACAGTCAAAGTGTTAAAATTACGGCTTGCGATTGCGAATTGTATTTATAAGAAATATTTTTTTTTCACTCATTGACATAAGATGTTAACTGGATAGTTCTACTCAGATGAAATGCAGAGAATATAGTACAACTTCAATAAATACACCAGCAGATAAAAGTCAGAATGTTGAAATTACAGCATACTTCTAAAGCTAGATGTAATTATAAGAATTTAATAAGATTAAATTTCTGCATTTCATTGCTGTATGAAATGTCTGGAAAATTACAACTTATTTATAAAATTGAACTACTTACCGAACAGTTCATACATAGATCAAATGCAGAAAAGAAACTATTAAATTCTTAATTTCAACCCAAATTCGCCTGTGGGACAAAACTTTACGCACATTCATTAAACCCCGTTTTCCCAAAGCCAGGCTCATACGTTGTTTGTTNAGTAACAAGGTATTTCATTGATTGTAGTCTAGAACATCTGATGAGTGACAAGGTAGTTCATTGATTGTACTCTAGAACATCTGGTTAGTGACAAGGTAGTTCATTGAGTGTAGTCTAAAACATCTGATAAGTAACAAGGTAGTTCATTGATTGTAGTCTAGAACATCTCATGAGTAACAAGGTAGTTCATTGTTTGTAGTCTAGAACATCTGATGAGTAACAAGGTAGGTCATTCATCTGTATTAATTGTAGTCTAGAACATCTGATGAGTAACAAGGTAGTTCATTTATATGTATTGATTGTAGTCTAGAACATCTGATGAGTGACAAGGTAGTTCATTGATTGTAGTCTAGAACATCTGATGAGTAACAAGGTAGTTAGTTGTAGTCTAGAACATCTGATGAGTAAAAAGGTAGTTCACTGATTGTAGTCTAGAACATCTGATGAGTAACAAGGTAGTTCATTGATTGTAGTCTAGAACATCTGATGAGTAGCAAGGTAGTTAATTGTAGTCTAGAACATCTGATGAGTAACAAGGTAGTTCATTGTAGTCTAGAACATCTGATGAGTGACAAGCTTGTTCATTAACTGTATTCTAGAACATCTGATGAGTAACAAGGTAGTTCATTGATTGTAGTCTAGAACATCTGATGAGAAACAAGGTAATTCATTCGTCTGTATTGATTGTAGTCTAGAAAATCTGATGAGTGACAAGTTAGTTCATTGATTGTAGTCTAGAACATCTGTTAAGTAACAAGGTAGTTCATTGATTGTAGTCTAGAACATCTGATGAGTAACAAGGTAGTTCATTGTTTGTAGACTAGAACATCTGATGAGTAACAAGGTAGCTCATTGATTGTAGTATAGAATATCTGATGAGTGACAAGGAAGTTCATTGATTGTAGTCTAGAACATCTGATGAGTGACAAGGTAGTATATTGATTGTAGTCTAGAACATCTGATGAGTAACAAGGTAGTTCATTGATTGTAGTATAGACCATCTGATGAGTAACAAGGAAGTTCATTGATTGTAGTCTAGAATATCTAATGAATAACAAGGTAGTTCATTGATTGTAGTCTAGAACATCTGATGAGTAACAAGGTATTTCATTCCTGTAGTCTAGAACATCTGATGAGTAACAAGGTAGTTCATTCCTTTTAATGTTAGCTCAATTGCATTGAAAGCCTTATGCCTATTGAATCACTCTCGAGTTTGTTTCCTGGGTAGAACCAGTAGTTGGTGTCTGTAGGGGAGATCTAAAGAACGCTCCCACTGGAACCTGTTACCTCCCGGTCGCTAGGCGGACACCATACCCACTATGCCATAGTCACCTTTAATGACAAGGTAGAGACATAAATTGGGTTGGACACAGGCCTTAAAATACATATATTACAAGTACATTTATAAAAAGAACCTCAATTTGCTTTAAAAAAAAAAACAATACTACATGTAAATATAATTGAAAATCTGAACATCGAGATCATAGTTTCCCAGCATTTGCAGGCTTATGTCAAGGTTCAACTACTGCCATGGTATATTGGGCCGTCAGCAACTAATATGATACATGTACTACGTAGACCTTTATCAGGTTGATAATGTTAACAGAAGCCCATTAAATTGGTCAACAAATGACTATGGAGAAAGAAGGGCTTTTATTTATTTTAGGATCGTCTGCCAATGGGAATGACCAATACTTTAGCAAAAAAACATTTCTTAAGATCTCATAAAATGAGAAAATGACATTATCATTCATTGAGGACGAAACGGAAAAAAGATAAATACACCAGCAGATCACAGTAAAAGTGTTAAAATTACGGCTTGCAATTGTGAATTGTATTTATAAGAAATAAATGTTTTTTCACTCATTGACATAAGATGTTAACTGGACAGTTCTACTCAGATGAAATGCAGAGAATATAGTACAAATTCAATTAATACACCAGCAGATAAAAGTCAGAATGTTGAAATTACAGCTTACTTCTATAGCTAGATGTAATTATAAGAATTTAATAAGATTACATTTCTGCATTTCATTGCTGTATGAAAAGTCTGGAAAACTACAACTTATTTATAAAATTAGACGTTACTTACCGAACAGTTCATACATAGATCAAATGCAGAAAAGAAACTATTAAATTCTTAATTACAACCCTAATTCGCCTGTGGGACGAAACTTTACGCGCATTCATTAAACCCTGTTTTCCCAAAGCCAGGCTCATATGTTGTTTGTTCCAGGAGAAAGGCAAGCTGGCCATGCAAGTGGGTCGCCTGTACGGGTCTAACAGACGGGCAGATAACCCTGCTCATGTCTACCTTACTGGCTTGAAGAAAGGGGGACAACTCTATCAGGAAATGGTGAACAAGAATTCAGGATTTGAGAACTATCTGGTATGTTGGATCATGTTTTTAGGTTAATTGAGCACAACATGCTCATGGTGAGATTTTGTCTTCACATTTTGTCCGCCTTCCATTTTCAACATTTATCTTGTGAACACTATAGAGGCCACATTTATTGCCATGAAATTATTTGGTCAGAACATAGTCCTAATGATCTCTGTGGATTTTGACACATAGTCATGGGGGTCAAAAACGAGGTCACTAGCTTATTAAATGAAAACAAATGTCATATTTTATGGCCGCATGGGGGCCGGGCATTTTTCAATAAACGTCTATAATGAAACCTTGTGCACACTCTAAAAGTCTCTGTATTTGTTTAACCTGTTTATTTTGAAATTTACTCTGAACATTTGTTCTAATGAGATACAGGGGGGGGGGGAGGAAGTATTTGTTATATGGCTAGTTTTCAACCTTTTGAACATTCTAGAAGTCACACTTCTTGTAAAATCTTGCTTGGAACATATGTGCTAATGATGTCTTGGCAGAGTTCGGAAATGGTTCATGTCGTCTGAAAAACATGGCCAGCAGGCGGGGCAGTTTTCCATACATGGCTATAGAAGCCTTGTGAACACTCTTGAATACCCAAACATTACAAAAGCTGCTCAGAACAGTGTAGTTTGATCAGGTCACACATGAGCTACGTTATTCCTTATTGTCCTGATTCGTTGGGTATGGTATAATATCATGACTTGATACAATATTATGTAATACTATGGGTTTACAATGATATGAATATTCCATAATATGACATAATATATAATGTGCTATGATATGATACAAACTCATAGAAATATAAAATAGTTTTACTTTAACTATAATTATGTTGTTCAAATTAAAACAAATGCCGTTCAATATTGCTTACTAGCCCTTTGGTGCATTTGGCGTTTAACAGAAATTTGTATTTTGTTTATCAATTGTTATTGTTGCCTTTTTTCTGTAGATTGATATAGATGAGAAGACACATGTTGAGTTGTTTCCCTTGGATAGGATTGTCTACCTTAGTCCTGACTCCAGCACCCCTCTCGGTGATATAGATCAGGAGAAAGTCTATGTCATAGGAGGTCTGGTTGACGAGGGCATCAAAAAGGTAAACACAGCCATAGAGCATAGTGGTTACAACAATTTAGCTAAAGATAAGTGTATTGGTTGTTTTGGTAGTATAATAAGTATAAAAAAGCCAACAAGATGTAATTTAGGGGCTGGGGCGCCATATAATGGTGACTTTGACTTTGTTCAGCAGTAAGTTTGTCTTAAATCTGTTCATCTATTAACTTTAAAATGTATCAAGGGTTGCAAAATGAGCGCACATAAAGCTAAAGAACAATATCTCAAAAGTATAGGTTATATTTTGGATGTCGAACTAACTTAGCGTAAGTTTATTTGAGATATGAAAGAAACACATCACTTTTAGAAGTGACTGCAAAAACTGAGTTTCTAACAACTGACCGTTAAAACAATCATGGCAGAATGCCACACAAGACCGCGCCAAGGAGGCCAACATTGCCACAGCCCGACTTCCTATCCAAGAACACATGACCAGACAAGGGGGTGTGCCAACCTCACAGGTGCTCGCCGTAAACCAAGGTGACAAAACTAAGGGGAAAGGACTAGTTCAGTATTGTTGTCGTTATCAATCACCACAAACAGACATATATATTCCGTTTAGGAAATTTTGATTGGCGTTTTTATGGCCTTTAGCTTTAAATACATGTAGATTATTACCCATGACCTAACTGTTACGTGCTTTCAGACAATTTATAGAAAAAAATAATAAAAAAAAAATGTAAAAAAAATTGTATTTGAATATGACCCAGGGAAAACGTCCTTACAACCGGGGCTTTTATGTTATTAGCTCATATTAAAGAAAACACTGGAATTTCCGCAGTTTTGTGTCAAGGATTGCATTTATGAACATACATTTTGTTGTTGAGATAAGTGAAATCATGTTTACCCATACTGATCCTAAAGGTGTATGATCAACAACAGATCTCAGCTTATCCCTTCTGTTTTCAGTGTTTGACATTCTGCTCAACTTCACTCAAATACGAGACTTGAGTCAGGCACTTGCAGTAGGCGTCCCGCGTCGAAAAGGCTCCGTCATCAATAGCAACACCCATAGCAGCACTCATGGCAACGAGCATCATAGCCATGAACATATCAACGAACATAGCAACGCCCATGAATATAATCATAGCAACGATGACAGCAACACTCATGGCAACGAACGTCATAGGCAAGAAAATATCAATGCCCGTAGCAACGAACATAGCAACGTGCATGGAAACAAAGAGAGCAACGCTTACAACATCGAGGTCACGTGACGGTGATTGTCGTTGTTTTTATTTCTAGAAATAAATGTGTTAAATTCATGTGTACAACACGATTGTCTTACGACGTTATTACTCATACTATGGTGTGAATATGTTGGTCGTAAACTAAGAGGCAGTGTGTCCATAGCCTAGAGCACTCTGGACGACCCGCAATTTTCAGCCAATATTCACTTAACTTCATGAAAATAGATAGGAGCCTCGCTCTGAGAAAATCGGACTTAATGCTAGTGCGTGAAGTATCGTCCCATATTAGCCTGTGCAGTCCGCACAGGCTAATCAGCAACGATACTTTCGGCCTCAACTGGATTTTCGCTTAAAAGAGACTTCCTTTAAACGAAAAATGCACAAAAAGCAGAATGTGTCTACTGCACTGGCTAAGCTGGGACGATAATTTATCCACATTCAAAAAGCCCTGTTTTCCCATAACAAGGCTCAAATTTAATCGAGGTTGCCGTGGTGTAATATATATGATGTCCGCCTAGCGACTGGGAGGTCACGGGTTCGATCCCCATTGTGGGAGCGTTCTTAAGATCTTCCCCAAAGACATCAAGTACTGGTTATAGGCCCAGGAAATGGACTGGAGAGCGTTTCAAATAAGTAGTAAGTACTTTCTATGCAATCGAGCTTAAATAAATAGGTTTAAACTAAACTCGAATTTAATTATTTTGCTATTTCCATCAAGCTCAGTAAGTTACGGATTCTTCTGAAATTGTTAAGTTATTTTCATTATATGATCCCAAATTATGTCATTTTATTACTTTTACGAGCTCACAGTCTAATTTTGCTTCCGATCTTCACCTGCGTTAATGAACATGTTCGATAATATTATTTACTTGCAAGTATGTTTCGCATCTATATTGAAAGATTCGAAAGGAGCCTTTTAGGCTAAAATCGGTACAATGTAAAAAGTCGAGTCACTATAGAGTTTCGTCCGTTAGAACATCGTAGATTGTTCTTTTAAAGTTAAAACTTACTTCTACCTGTATTCACACCACATATTCGTTGCATCTGACAATTCAAAACAAAAATTGGTATTTATTGACATTTAGTGTTATAATCTATATCAATGTCCGTAGTTGTAAGATGCATGCAAATAATATGTTCTTTTTTGTATTCGTTTACAATTTGTGTTCATTATTGCACGGTTCAGATCAGTCAAATCAATAAACATCAATTAACATTTATTTATAGATATTTGGATCAGTATACGTGAGCGTGATTGCACAGTCATTCAAACAAATAACACCGTATTTTTAGCTCACCTGAGCACAACGTGCTCATGGTGAGCTATTGTGATCGCCTTTTGTCCGTCGTCCGTCGTGCGTCGTGCGTCGTCCGTCGTGCGGCGTCAACATTTACCTTGTGAACACTCTAGAGGTCACATTTGTTGTCCAATATTCATGAGACTTAGTCAGAACATGTGTCTCAATAATATCTTGGACGAGTTCGAAAATGGTTCCGGTTGGTTGAAAAACATGGCCGCCAGGGGGCGTGGCAGTTTTCCTTATATGGCTATAGTAAAACCTTGTTAACACTCTAGAAGTCACATTTTTAGTCCAATCTTCATGAAACTTGGTGGGAACATGTGTCCCAATAAAATCTTGGACAAGTTCAAAAATGGTTTCGGTTGGATGAAAAACATGGCCGCCAAGGGGCGGGGCAGTTTTCCTTATATGGCTATAGTAAAACCTTGTTAACACTCTAGAAGTCACATTTATT